>CM053786.1:329338440-329613440 GCA_028749045.1 Cupressus sempervirens
TAACTTTATGGGTTCATTACAAGGAAATGATTAAATGAATTAAAATAGAAAAAAATGATAAAACATAATAACACTGACTTAATTAAATAAGAAATAATACATATTTTTTTGATAGGTAATGGGTCGAAGCCTAGATTAATTATTATTATTAAATGTTGAGATTAATTATTTTTATTTGTTAAGCTTGAGTGGACTTGAACCTAAGACCTCCCATATGAGAGCCTCACAAGTTACCATTATGTTGTAGGCTTTTGCCTAGAAATAATATGTACTTAATTAATAGAAGAAACTTTGTTAATATTAAGAGCAGATTTATTTGTCTATTGGCACAAACTCATGTTTTAGATGGAAATCCACAATATTTTGGGTGCAAATGAGAATTTTAGGTGGAAATGTTTAGCATTTTTTTTTCACTTGAAACTTACTTGAATTCTTGCATTTTTTGAGTAAGAATTTGGAGTTTTTTTTTTTTTCTTCCCCTATTAGGACTTGAACTTTCATTTCCATTTTAGCATTGTTCCAAGTTTCACATCCAAGATCTTGATTCCCATCCTTGACAAGATTTAAACATCATTTCACAAATTTGGTGACGTTTCACAAATTTTGGCAACTTTTACACTTAATGAAAATTTCACAACTTTGCCCTAATTTCTAGCTTTGGCAATCATAACTTTCAACTCCATACTTCTCTTACAAATTGATCAAAATTCCCTCTCAGATTAACAAGACACCACAACCCTCCTAATTACTAAGAGACTAAAAGACAAAGTTACTACCAAGCTAAGAAACTAACAAACACCTATGACAAACTAAGCTAGCAAGCAAAAAAAGAGGGATTCCCCATTTGTAATGGGGCATGCGTGTTTACAAGAAAACAACACTGACAATTGTTCCTATGTTGCCTCTGGTTTATGAGAAAGTTGTCCTTGAAGAAGATATTCCTAAGGAACACGATTCTCCTAAAGAAGAGAATCCTATATATATATATATATATATACTAGAAAAGGCCTCCTTGTGGACTTTCACATTTATCTTCAATTAAGCTACCAAAGCAATTAAGATATTACCATAAGGAACCTTGAGAGTAATTTCATTATATTTTCAAGAGATTAATTTGAATTTCATATTGTTAAGTATTACTTTATGTAAAAAAACACTCAATAAAAGTGACACTAGAAGGAGTGACTTTAGATTAAATTTTGGAGAACACTATATATTTCACACCAAAATTATATGAACAAGTACATAGCTCAACTCCAAGAATAGGTGAGTTCCTAGAGATCACTCTTCATCAAAAAATTGTGCTCACAAGGGGAAATTAAAAACCAATATCTTTTGTCACTTAATAAACTTGATAAGGCTAATGTATATGAATTTGGTGATGTTAAATTCACAATAATTATAGGTAGAAGTCATAGTGCTAGTGGATACAAGAATGAGATGATTAATCATCAACCTCAAAATTTTAGCTACTATCTTATCCAATTTAATGTAATTTTGTTTGATTCATACAAACCTAAAACAAGAGGGGGTTTCAACAATAATATCCATGATGAATAATTTGTATGTCCATTTCAAATGGAAAATGAATCCAAGTACTCAGCATAATGCATTCTAGAACAAAAATAGGAACACTTACAACTTGAGGAGCTAAAGAGAACCCTTGACCGATGGTATTCCTCCTAGGTTGCATCCTACACAACTAAATCCAAGAGCCAGTAATAATCCATAAAACCCAAAGCATCTGAATGTTGCCATTTCAATATCTCAAAATGTACCCACTATGCTTGAGAACCCAACTTGGTCCACCACGAAATATAGTGTTTTTACAAACTAATAAAGACAAAGGAAAATATATCATTTTTCAATAGATGCTACAAGATTATATCTTGCAAACAGAAGCAATATTGATGTCTTTAGATCTCTCCAAGAAATGTACACCAACCAACAATGCTTGGGATGCTAAATCTAAAGTTAATGCTTTAGGGGTATTCCCTACAATTTTTAAGGATAGGATATAAGTATGTCCATTGTTATTGAGTCTCTGTATATTTTAAAATAATTTTCATAGCTATTTGATTGATTGTTGAGATTTATGTAACATTGTGAAACTTTGTATCTCTTAGAAACTAGGAATGATTCCTTGGTCTGGAATTAGAGTGGTGATACAGTTGAATAAAATGGAGTTTAAGGTTATTATATTATTAAAGGATGTGCATATTCAATTAGTTACAAATACAAGGGTATAGGAACATATAGACATACATATCATAGATATTTCCAAGACATACATAATGTTGCTAAGTAGATAATAGACTAAGTATCTAAAAGGGTGTCTATCCATAGACTTCACATAACTATGGTTTCCTTGGAATGGATTGAACAATCAAATCAATATTTATTGAAATATGAAGAACTAGAAAATTAAATGATAACATATTACAATGTTCCAAATAAAGTACTCTTTATACAAGATGATTTTGTAGTGTATCAATTCAAGGTATCCTTATGTTTCAAGTAGAAGAAAGGGATGCTACCAATAAAATCCTCTTGTTGTGTTTACTACAACCTCCAATTAGTGAGGATATGTTTCAAGGTTTCATTAATAAAATGACTATGAATCTAGAATTACTTGGTTGTGGTGCAGATCCAAATATATTAGTGTTCCCTAACAATAGTATGCAAATGCCAATATATATTGGTCATAATGTGAATCCCAAAATAATGTTGGTCATGATGCATGTTCAAATATACTAAAAGGGATAAGGCCAAAAATATCCTTCTGTAAGGTTTATTACAACCTCCAAATGTTTAGGAGATCTTCCAATATTTCATTAATAAAATGACTACTTATTTGAAATATCTCGGTCGTGATGCATATTCCAATCTATAGTTGTTCCCTAGTATCACATCCATCATATGCATCATTCTAAACTCACTTGCTCAAGTTGTCAAAGTGTTAGCTCAAATATATAAAAATAGTGAACTAGTTTAATGATTAGAATCAGAAGAACAAGACTTGGGGTGAGGGATTTGCAGTTATGATTCATCATATGGTGGTTAGATGCTATCACATAAAAGGCCATAATAAATTAGACTAAAGTTTATAAGGATATGAATTCTACTAGTAAGGCTTCGTCACAACTAGTATGCTATAAAGGAGACCCCTCTGAAAAAGACTTATATTTCCTATCATTGGAGTAAGAACTTCAACTACTCAACCAAGAGAAATATTTAAAAGAAAAGGGGAAGGAAATTCAAGAGGACAAAAATCTAGACCAATTCTCTAGTGTTGACTCTCTTGTAGCCCAAGAAAAGGGTTGATTTAAGAATTAATTTAATGATATCTTAGAGCATGAAGAAACTATGGCCAAGATCAAGGCTCTATCAAATTAATTACCTACCAAAGGATATCAAGTATGGAAGGTGAAATTTGATGGCTCAAAGTGTAAACAAGAAACAGAATTAGGAATTGAGTTGATTAGCCTCCAAGGTAAGTCCTTTTATGTTTCATATAGATTATAATTTATATGTACTAGTAATGTGGTATAATATGAAGCACTGGTTGATGGCCTTATCATGACACATAAGAATAAAATCAAGGCCTTGATTATAGAAGGCGACTCTTGGTCATTAGAATAATCTACAGTCAATATTTTTATAATGAGAAAATATTTATATCCTACTGAAATCATTTTTGGGATCTGATAGAGGACTTCAAATATTTCAACATCAAGACTATTTTAAGAATAAAGAATATAGTCACAAATGCATTGGGATTGTCATCAATTTGCTTTCACGCCAAGGAGAAAGCAAAGTTAAATAACTCCTTGATTGAACTTGTTATTGCCTCTAACAAAATTACAAATTTGTAACCTAAGATGATCAACATATTCTTTAGTTTATTGCAAGTCTTAGATCTTTTGAAAACTATATCACTGAAGAAGAAACAAAATATTCTAAAGAACTTGATGATCAAAGAATTTTGAACTTGAAAACTAACTTGATTCCTAAAGGAATGCTAATACTAGAAAGGATTTTTGATAAAGATGAGTCCATAAGGGAAAGAAGAAGAAAAACCTTACAAGGGGAAGTGATTATTGAGAGAACCAAAATTTGGGAACTAAAGATGAACCATCCAAATTTTATATTAGGAAGGGTTCTATGGATGAAGAAAAGTAGCATATGGTCTAGTTACTCATAGAATATAAGGATGTTATAGAATGGAGTTACAAAGACCTCAAAAATTATGAACCACTAGTCATTATACATAACATAACATTGAAGCCAAATGAGAAATAATTCTACCAAAGGAAAAGGTTGGTCATTGTTATGATTAAAACTTTGATAAAAAAGAAATACATAATTTATTTTTTGCCATTATCAACTTTCCTATGTGGCAATTGACTTGGGTCACAAATGTAGTTCCTAGGTGTAAGATTTCTACAAATTCTGATCAACCAATACTGATATAATGACTTTATTCTTGCTAAAAATCAATCTACTTCGATTCTAGCCTGAATTTTATAATTTACGAAGTTTGCAATAAATTCTAGAAATTATATTTTATCTCTACACTAAATCTTCAAGGACCAAATTTCTAGAAGAGCAGACTTTTATAATATTGTGTCCTCTATCCACAATCTTGCTCCTACTTTATACATTAACCAAGGGTCTTGTCTTTTCATAAGACACAACCCCTTCTCATTCATCCCTCCATGAAACAATCCTATTCTACTATAAATTTGTGGCCTTTTCATTTAGCTAATAGTTAAATAATAATCAACTACAATAGTTAATTACAAGGCATATAAATATGCCTAGAAAATCGTTGATTAGTATAGGGAGATGTATTTATCATAAGGCCAAGTATAAGAGAGCTTACATGCATATTAGATCTATTTAATCTAGAATATCATAACATTAATATGATCAATTTATCAAGGTTTAACACTCCCTCTTAAGTTGATAATATAAGTGAGAGAAACATATCTAGCAATATTGTTAAGCATACAAGTGTACTCTATATCTATCTACACATGATACTTTGTTATATTACTAAACCTGTAATATGGATTATCACTAACACTTGTGATAATAGTATTACATGTAATGCAATACATAGGATAAAATCTAGAGAATGATAAAATTCTTCCTTTATCCAAATAGTGACTCATAGGCATTGACAAGCCTATATTACAATATGATCCTAAATTAAGATCTCCCAGTACACAAGATAAAATCTGGAGAATGATTAAATTCTTCCTTTATCTAAATTGTGACTCATAGGCATAGAAATATCTATAACACAATATGATCTTTAATTCATCTAGATCTGTTAGTAATTTCCTATTGTTAGAGAAAATTATCTTGTAAGAATTTTCCTTAGGGAAAAATTCACCCAAGACCAAGAAGCTCAATAACTAGATCAAAAGACCAACAGAGTATGATCAAAATAACAATATGATATTCAATTCAATGTATAGTACACTAGAGGTGCCTGTATATAAAGGCTTCTATGATGCATCTAGAATGCCTAAGAGTTAGCAACATGATAAGTCTTACAACCAGCCACATGTCCACCAGTGTGGGTTATGCTCCATTAAGCACAAGAATTATTGTGATGATGAGAGGATAACCCTAAAAAGGTGTAGCACATAAATTATGTTATAGACACCGTGTGCTAAAATCATAGTGTGAACAACTATGTTGTATACATGATGACTTAGTTGTTTATGCACACTCCAGTATTGTAGACACCATGTGCTAAATTAGAGTTGCTTACTCCTGTGTTTTCAACAAGACAGTTTATATGAGTACACAAAATCTTAGGTGTCTAACCTAAGAAATAATAAAATAATGCATTTATCCTAAGTAAACTTAAGTAAAGTGTAAATAATAAATATTTACACTAACATCCCCCCCCTTAAGTGCAACTTAGGGGAATGCACTTAATGTTGGATACAATTATCTAATTGTGTGTTGTTTTTAATGTCACACAAATGTCATATCAGTTGTCAGTTAGTGCTTACCAAGATCACTTGGTCAACAAGATAGTTTTTCTTGTCTATCGAGCATTCCTGAAGTTTACTTTGTGAAGATGGTGTCTACCAAGCTAACTTGGGTGTCAAAGGAAATTATGGCAGAAAATAGTGTTAACCGAGTTCACATGGTTAACAAAGGAAAGTTGAACAAAGTTAGTGCTAACTGAATTCATGCAGTTACCAAAGGATTTTTACAAGTTTGTAGTGTTAACCAAGCTTCTGTTGGCTAACATAGGAAATCATCTCAAAACCAA
Organism: Cupressus sempervirens; assembly: GCA_028749045.1. NCBI lineage: Eukaryota > Viridiplantae > Streptophyta > Pinopsida > Cupressales > Cupressaceae > Cupressus > Cupressus sempervirens. Next base: position 329,344,739 of record CM053786.1, read on the forward strand.
TATTTATCGAACAGGGTTAGCTAATAAAGGATTCTTTTGTTTTGGCATAGAAGCTTAATTATTTTAAGTATTATTTCTGACTGACTATGGTAATGATTAGTGGTAATTCTAATTTTTATTGAGCTAACTTGACAATCTGGAAGGTATAAATAAAAGGTCAAGTTGAGATTTCTAGTGTGTGTGCAAGTGTTTTGATTGAATTAAGAAGGAAAGAGTGAGAGCGAACTTGAAGGATAAGTAGATATCCTTGTGGAGTAAAAAAGTTTTATTTGATTAGGAGGGATCAAGTATGAAGCAAAATAGAGATCTATAATCAGCAATTTAGTTGCATCACAATCAGGTCATTTTATTGTTACTTTCTAACCATTGTGGTAGTGATCTAAAATCTCTTAATAGAGATAGTTTAATAGCCAGTTGTAAAATCCTCTACTGAGGTGGCAATTCCATTGAATTGTTTTAAGATCTCTTGCAAGGCCACTCCTAATAGGGTGATTAAATCCTTTAACAAGGTTACACCTAATAGTGTGTTTTGTAACCTTTAATAGGGTTGGCTCCTAACAGAGCTCACTTCATAAGAGTGAAAAATAGTAACTAGTTACATTGGTGGTTTTTCCCATATTTGGTTTTGACGTTAAATCCTAGTGTCTCATGTGTTCATGTTATTTCTCTTATGCTTGCAATTAATTATTGTTAATGTTAGATCTGCTAAAGTAATTCACACTCTACATTTACTAAGTTACAACATTTTCTATGAGTTTACCATGTAACAGCAATAATTAGTTTTCTCAGTGTAAAATTTATTGTTGACATCTAAGGGATCTGGGATTCATTTTAGTGGTAATTGATTCACCCCCCCTCTTAGTTACTCATATATTTCCAACACTTAGCTCACAAAAGCTATGATGAAATGCATAATGGGTTGTGTTTACTAGGCCATGTTAGGTACCCTAGTATAATGCAATGTTGAAATGCAAGAAATCTCTCTGCAAACAGAGAAAGAGGGAAAATCTCCTAGGAAAAACCCTCCCCCAAAAAGAGAGATATGTACAATAGAGAAGAGAAGGATCATGTGACACCCACTAGTGAAAAATTTGTCACCCCCAAGAGATCTCACAAATGAATATACTTGACCTATGTGAAGGGCTTGGTGAAGATGTCGGCTACCTGCTACTTTATAGGACAATACTGCAGTGTAATGACCTACTCATGGATTAGCTCTCTGATGTAGTGCATATGAACCTCAATATGTTTGGTCCATTGATTTTGAACTAGATGTTTTGAGATTTCAATAACACTCTAGTTATCACAATGGATGACTATGGATTTGGGTAGATCAAATCCAAACTCCTTCAGAATCTACTATAGCCAAATAGCCTATGTCACTACATTCACACCTCCTCGATACTCAACCTCAATCGATGAGAGAGCAATGTTGTTTTGCTTTTTACTTTACCAACAAATGGGGTCAAAACCAAGATGAGACACATATACTAAAGTAGACTTGTGAGAATCAATATCTCTTGCATAGTCAAAGTTTGCATATCCCACTAACTGAAGTCTTGTACCAACTGCATAGTGTATCCCATGTGTATGTGTACCTTGGATATAATGTAGGGTTCATTTGGTTATCTTCCAATGAAGTTCATGCGGCTCTTGCATGAAGTGAGAAACCATGCCAACTACAAATGAGATGTTAGGGTGTGTATGTGTTAAGTAGATAAGGCTTCCAACCAACTATCTATACAAAGTCGCATCAACGAGTGGAAATGAACACTTTTTTTCTAACTTAACACCTGAAAGAAATGGGATGGATGTAGCCTTGCAATCACTCATGTGAAACTGAGCTAGAAGATCAAGAGCGTACTTAGGATATGATAGTGTAATCCTTGATGAAGGCTGAAGTATATCTATACCAAGGAAATAGTGTAGTAGTCCCAAGTCTTTCATCGAAAACCTATCTTGTAAAGTAGCCTTAGCATTGTTGATGATGGATGTAGTACTTCCTGTAATGACCAAGTCATCCACATAAATCACAAGGAGAAAATTTGAATCATCCCTCTAAAGAATATAGATATTCAAATCAAAATGACATTTGGTGAAGCCTTTGGAGAGAAGGAAAGAATCCATCTTGCCGTACCAAGCTTTGGGAGCTTGTTTAAGTCCATAGATAGACTTCTTTAACTTGTAGACCAAGGTAGCATCCTATATGAATCCTTGTGGCTGCTCCATATATATATCTCCTCATATAGATCACCATTCAAAAAAGTGCTCTTTACATCCATCTGATGAACAGCTCGTCCTTGAGCTGCTACTATAGCTATTGTCAAGCAAATGGAGTTCATCTTTGCCACTGATGCAAAGGTCTCAATATAGTCAATGCCTGGTACTTGAGAAAAACCTTTTGCAACAAGTTAAGCTTTATGTTTATCAACACTTCCATCCTCTGCAAATTTGGTCTGATAGATATACTGACACTGAACCAATTTTCTTCACTTAGGAAGAGAGACTAAGTCCCATGTATCATTTCTCATTAAAGAGTTATACTCTTCCTCCATTGTCTTATCCCATTCTAGAATACCTGATGCTTCTTTAAATGACTATGGATCTAAAGAAACTACAATATAAGCATGTGGGAGTGAATTGTGCTATGATCTTATCCTCCTTTTATCAGAAGGATTCCCTGCCAATATTCCTATAGCATCCAATGTTTTCTTGGCCCATCTAGGTCTAGTGGAAGAAGATGTACTAGGAGTATCCTCAATCTCAACTGGTTGATGCCTTTTTTTTGGTCAAGGACGCACATCTTCCAAGTCACTATTTTCACTATCACTCTCTTCAATAAAGGAGGAAGAAAGAGGTGTTGAAGAAGAGAAACTTGGACAACTTTCATCAAAATGAACACTCCTCTCATAAAATATATCATGTCTCTAGATACACTAACTTATAGGCTTTACGTGAGTCTACATATCCAAAAAAAATGCAAGGTTTTCTTTGAGCTTCTAATGCCTTGCATTTATGTGGATGAATTCTAGCCCATGCTAGACAACCAAAGGCCTTGAAATGCTTAACTATAGGTTTTCTACCAGTCCATGCTTCAAAAGGATTTATAGCATCCAAAGCTTTGTGAGAACTTCTATTCTAAATATAGTTAGCACAATTCATCACTTCTACCCAAAAGACTTGATCAAGAGACTTGTTTTGTAGCATGCAAGCGGTCATCTCTTTGAGAGTTTTATTTTTCCTTTCAGCATAATCATTTTTCTATAGCACATATGGTAGTGAATGCTAAAGTTCAATACCCTCTTGAGTGAAAATGTTTATTAGTCTTGTGTTCACATACTCCCCCCACATTATCTATTCATAGAACTTTGATGAATTTCCCTTAATGCTTTTCCACTTGAGCTTTCAAGCTAATAAATTTTTCATACACTTCACTCTTGTGAGCCATTAAGAGAACCCAAGTAAATTGAGAGTAGTCATCTATGAAGGTGAGTGCATAGCAAGACTTGCCAGATGATGGCACTGGAAATGATCCCGCCACATCACTATGAACCAATTCAAGAACACATTGTTCTCTCCAAGGCTTTCCTTTTCATACTTCTTTGGATGTTTTTCAAGTGAGAAACCGAAACAAAGACCTTCTAAAAACTAAATTTGAGGTAGACCATTGACCATATTCTTGTTGCTAAGTTGCTGAAGATATCTGTAGTTGAGATGTCCAAATCTCTCATGCCACAATTTACTTTCTGCATTTGAATGTAATAACAAGGCTTGTGCATTTGATGTTGGCACAAAGGAGTAGAAAGTGTAAAGTTGTGAATCATGATTGGCTTCACCAATTGCAATCATTGAGTCACCCTTAATGCTTTTCACTACCATTGAATCTGGAAAAAATTCCACTTTATTACCACCTCCATAGTGAGTCATTTGGTAGACTAAAAGAAGATTAGAGGTAAGGTTAGGAACATATAGAACATCCTTGAGCACTTCATTGTTCATCTCAATTTCTCCTTTACCTTCAACTTCCACCTTAGTGTCATCACCTATAAAAATGTGTGGTACCTCATAATGTGTCATGGAAGAAAAATCTTGCTTTGATGCACCCATATGATGTGTGGCACATTAATCAATGGTCCATTCTCCCTGACTACCAGTATTTGTGAGTAAAGCATGCCCTTTGCCCTTAGAATTTGAAGATGAATTTCCTTTCTCCTTATATGCAATAGGCAATGGAACATTGTGTTTCCTCATGATTTTCTTCAACTCATCAATCTATTTGTGGTAACACTCATGTTCATCATGACCCAACTTCTTGCAATAGGCACACTTTTTCTTCTCCTTATTAGTGTCCCCCTTCTTGTTTGTATTTGAGGAAGACTTGCCTTGTTGATTAGATGTTGGTGTTGTCTTTTCAGTATCTTCTTATTTTTTGTTCTTCCACTTCTTCTTTTTTCCCTTTCCTTTATTTGAAGTTTGAGTAGCTAAATTTTGAGAACCCTCATTATTAGCCACCAATTCCTTAGAAAATTTGAGAATTTCCATTGATTTCAACTTCTTTTCTTCATTGTCCAACAGTTGAGCATAACCATCAAAAGTGACTTTCTAATAGGCAGCTCCTAATGTAGTCTTTGTGGTGTTGTAAGAATAAATAAATGTGGAGTACTCAGATGGTAGCTTATTATGAATGATATAGATTAGCCTGTCATCTTTAATAGGACTACCACAATCATCAAGCTTCATTCTTAATTCATTCACCTTGATAATAAAATTCTATATAGAATCAAAGGTTTTAGGATCTAGGGAGACAAGTTGATCTTCAATTTTATAAACAACCTCCTTAGTAACTTTACCATATAGGTTTTTGAGGGCATCTCATGCTTCCTTGGATGTCTTATACTTCTAGATCTAATAGAAGATCTTGTCTTCAATCTCCAATATAATATCACCTAGGGCTTTCCTATCTATCATTTCCCAAGCAGTAATATCACTTTTGGATACTTGATCACCTATTGGTTTAGGAAGGGTACCATCTACATATTGAGAAACTTTATTATGCATTAATTGACACCATATTTTAATTGAGCATGTAGAAAAGTTATGTGGTGTTAGTTTTGGAAAATTGAGATTTCCCATGATGCAAGAAATGAAAGATAACAGTAGAAAAAGAGGAATACAGCACCAAGAGACACCACCCCTTTCACTCAATCAAGAAACCCCCCAAATGAAAGATTTTGGCAGTTTATACTAGTGCATTTAAAATAGCCACTTGCCAATTTTGGCCTTAGTGGTCTTCTAGTTTATTGTTTACAACCTCCTTTTGGAGTCCAAATCTAAAACTAAGCAATGTGCAACCATTTTGAAGCAATACAATGCACATAAAGGACCTAATTCTGAAAGGGATTTTTTTGTCCACAAAAGCTTATAGTATAATTATAGATCTAGAAAGTAGACAAAAAATTATGCACTTTCAAAAAAAATGGAACCTAATTTGGAGTCCAGATGAGCCCATACGGAGCAATTAAAGTTGCAAAATGTAGGATTAGATAGGTGTAGTCACCAAAAACTACAATTTTTGAAGAAATCCATGCACCAAAACCAAAGAATAACTACACCACTAAAAAATTTAGGAGATTCTACCCAAAATCAAAAAAAAAATTGCACTTGATTTGGAGCCCAGATGACTAAGATATGGCCTCCCAAAGTTAGACTATCAAATCAAAAATGAATCTGGAGAGGGGTTGGATCAGCAAAACATGAGGTTAAATTTTATGGTCAAATAGCTATCACAATAGTTCTAAATTTCTAGTGGATGACAGTCATCCGACTATCAAATTTAGGCTAGCAAAAAAGATGATGTCAGCAAAAAATTGGGCCCCTAGGTAATGTCACAACTGACATGTCATGTGCAAACCGTACGGAAAAATATGACATGTTTGGATGAATCAGTGTATAGAATGAGCTGACATGTATATTTATTTAGTGGTGACTGGGCTTGACGTCAGCAGACATGTCTCTATTGTGCCAATGTGGCAAGCTAACTAGATTGCAGACATGGAGGTTACTTTTGCACTCGCGTCTAATGTGGTTGTCTGCAAGTCCATGTGGAGGGTGCTTACATGTGGGGGTATCTACAGAATTGTCAACATGTGGTAGTCAGAGGACTATTTTCCAGACACTGAAAAACTTTTTGACAGCAAGTGTTTTTGGACGAGCGAGAATTCGTTCGAAGCCAGGAATTGTTCGGGTTGTCAGGAAGCTATTGATAGGCCACCAATGATGATAGAAAAAATGGCAAGTGGGGATGTTTTAATCCCACATCGGCTTTTCAAACACTTTTTGAAGTGTAAAAAAAAAAAGTGCTTGATGATTGAACCAACAAGCAAACCGCTGAAGTATGTTGTGAGTTGCTAGAATCTAGTTGTGGAATGTGTAGTGCAGTCGGTATTTGTAAAGAATATTCCATCATGAAAATGTTAGAAATTTGTTGATAAGACCTATGATTAAAAAGGAATATTCGATACAAATATTCCCTACGGGGGTCGTGGTTTCACCACCCAGTTCCTGCAAAAAAAATTCTCTGCAGGCCCTACTGTCCTAAAAAGAAATTGAACAAATTGCTCTAAAAATACAAATTCAAAATTGTAGAGAAACATAAAATTCAAATCTAAAACAAGATAAATTACATATCTAATAGATCATATTGGATTTGTAAATCAGGGCCTTTGGGTGCCAGTTTGCAAAACAATTTTGCCTCAAAATTGACTATGGCCCAACATAGGCAAATGTATAGTCGTTTTTCATCAAATCAATGCTTTGGACGTAATGGTGAGGTCATCTTTGGCTCTAGACATTCCCAATATCCGTGGATTCTTTGGATCTAAATCAAGGTGTCCTTAGAGAGGTGAAGCAAGATTGGTCTCCAATGGCTATGAAATGATGCCTCTATGGCTCTGATACTATGTAAGAATTTTCCTTAGGGAAAAATTCACCCAAGACCAAGAAGCTCAATAACTAGCACAAAAGACCAACAAAGTATGATCAAAATAACAATATGATGTATTCAATTCAATGTATAGTATAGTAGAGGTGCCTGTATATAAAGGCCTCTATGATTCATCTATAATGCTTAAGAGTTAGAAACATGATAAGTCTTATGACTAGCCACATGTCCACCAGGTGTTGATTATCCTCCATTAAGTATAGGAATTAGTGCGATGATGAGAGGATAAGCCTACAAAGGTTTAGCACATAAAATTATGTTGTAGACGCCATGTGCAAAAATAATAATGCAAACAACTACGTTATCTCCATGAAGACTCAATTATTTATGCAAACTCCAGTGTTATAGACACCATGTGCTAAATTAGAGTTGCTTACTCCTATGTTGTCAACAAGACAACTCATATGAGTATGCAAACTCCTAGGTGTCTAACCTAAGAAATAATAAAATAATGCATTTATCCTAAGTAAACTTAAGTAAAGTGTAAATAATAATTATTTACACTAACATATCTTAGAGATTTTCATCTCATATAATGCCTATTTATTATCACAGAGATCTTCACCTCTTTAGATAATAAACATAGATGGTGAAGCCCATAATAGTCAATAGCCTGACAATAATGATTTTAAAAATTATTTCATTAATAATTAAGGAATACAAATATATTATAACTCAACCATACCAAGTCTTTTTCTGAAGTGATCTATCTTCACTTGAGAGAGAGGTTTGGTAAGAATATTTGTTGTCTGATCCATAGTACAAATTTATTCTAGCTTGACAGTTTTCCTATCTACCATATCTCTTACATAATGGTAAGAAATTTCAATATGCTTGGACCTGTCATGAAAAACTAGATTCACAAAAAGCTTGATGGAACTCTAATTGTCACAGTGAATAATAGTGAGATTCATGGGTTGACCAAGTAATCCCACAAGTAACTTTCTAAGCCAAACTTATTCTTGAGAAGCTATTGCAACTACAATGTATTCAACTTCTATGAAACTTTGTGTTACTGATGCCTGCTTTCTACATATCCACCATATCATTGTTGAGCCTAAACTGAAACAGCATCCTGAAGTTATTTTCCTATCAGTAACACTTTCAGCCCAATCTGAGTCTATGAACCCATGTAATTCCAAGTCAAATTTCTTATACTTGAGCCCAAGGTTAAGAGTGCCTTGTAAGTATCTCATAATGTATTTGACTACAACTAGGTGAATCTCCTTTGGCTCACACATAAATTGACTTAAGGCATTAATAGCATAACAAATATCAGGTCTTGTATTTATCAAATCATATGTTTGTAAAGAGTAGAATCAATGGAGGGTGATTCTATTGCTACTTCCTTAAGTTTGTGTAGATTAGTCTCCATTAGAGAAGACATAGGTCTATAGTTCCACATTCTAAATCTCTTCAAGATGTCTAATTTTACTTTCCTTGATTAAGTATGATGTTGTCAAAGTTCTTCCACACTTTCAATCCTAAGAAGTAATGAAGGAGTCCTAAATCTTTCATATCAAATTATTTGATTAGATCTTTCTTGCATTGATCTATAAGATGATCATCACATGTTATTAGTAAATCATCAATGTAAAGTATCAAAATTATCATATCACCTTTATCCCTTTTATAATAGAGATTTGGATCAGCTTCATTCTTAGAGAATCTTAAAGTAGTGAGATATGTATCGATTCTTTAATACCATGCCCTAGGAGCCTATTTAAGCCCATAGAGAGCTTTCTTGAGTCTGTTATGAGTTTCAAATCCTTTAGGTTGTTCCAAATATACCTCTTATGTAATCTTTCCATTTAGAAATGTTGTTTTCACATCCATTTGATGTACTTTCCATCCCTTCAGTGTTACAATAGCTAGGATTGCTCTTATAGAGGTGTATATGGAAACTAAAGAAAAGGTTTCTTCATAATTAATTCCCTCTTTCTAAGAGAATCCTCAGGCTACAAATCTTGCTTTATATTTTTCAATGCTACCCTCAGTAGCATGCTTGATTTTAAATATCCATTTAGAAGAAATAATAGATTTTCCCTAAGGCCTTGCAACAATTTCCCAAACATCATTCTTAATAATAGATTGGTATTCTTCCATCGTAGCATCCTTCTAAGCTATATGTTTAATAGCATCTAAAGCATTGGTTGGTTTTGATTTAAATAAATCACTCATGTCTGTGGCATAGCTAGAATATCTTTTGGCTCTTTTGCTTTTTCTGAAGGTTCCAAATGGTGCAACAAATTTGTGTGCTTCCTCTACAATCTTAATAGCCCAAAGTGGTATTTTCTTAGTATTTTGAGTTTCCTCAAGATTAAGATTTTGAATTTCACCTTCAGTTTCTTCAATATTCTCCCTGAAACTTAGATACATAATTTTCTTTAGAAATAGGTATATGTGTAGGATCTTCAAAACTTAAGGGTTTTTTGAATGTTAAATCTTCTTCAAATATTACCTATCTACTAAGTTCAATGTTTTCCTAACCAGGTATGTAAACTCTATATGCTTTAGATGTTTTGTTATATCTGACAAAAATACCTTTCCTCCTGGAGGATTCTAACTTAGTTCTCTTTTCTTTTGGAACATGTATATATATTGGGTACCCAAATATCCTAAGATGACTTATATTTGGTTTAACCTTAGAAAGACTTCTTCAAGAGTTTCATCTCTAAGGTGGGAGTGAGGACTACTATTTTGAATATAGACAGTAGTACATGAGGCTTCTACCCAAAGATAATATTCTAAATTTTGATCAAATATCATAGCTCTTGTTGCTTATATAATTGTTCTATTCTTCCTTTTTGCTACCTCATTTTTTTTTGGGTTACAAGGAACAATATATTCCCTCTTAATTCCTACTTCTTTACAAAAAAATTCAAACCAATCAACTTTGATTTCTTAAATGAAGAGTTCTTAGACTAGGTCATTACTTTACTATCCATGAATACAACCTTATGTCCATCATCTCAAGTGATGTAACAAAAATTAGATTTTTCTTTATTCTTGGTACATAGAGTACTCTTTTGAGATGAAGAGAAATACCCAACTTTAGTTTAAGTTGCAATTCCCAATTCCTTTAACAAAATGAGTGGAATTATCACCTATTGTAACTTTTTCATTAACTTCTTCTGATATTGAGTCTAGCATTTCTTTGTATCCTGTAATGTGTCAAGATGATCCACTATCAATTACCCATGCTTTTCTTGATACTTCATTTGATAGCACTAAATACAATACACATTTCTTAGGATCATAGTTTTCCCCTTTCCTAGTAATGTTTGTATAGTTTACTTGTTGCTTTGTATTCTTAGGACAATTAGATTTATAGTGTCCAAATTTTTCACATTTGAAGCATTTTATTTTAGCTAAATATCTCTTAGGTTTTTCATTTCTTTGATTACCCTTCTTCTTCTTGAAGTGCTTCTTCTTACCTTTACAGGAATTTGTGTTGAGGACATGAAGTTCTTCATCTGAACAGTTTTTAATTTCCCTTATTTCTTGAGTTTCCTAGATTCTTCTTGAAGGCAATCTCCTTTAAGTCTATTTAAGTTAGGAAGTTTGTCTCTAGCACTTACTCTTTGTGAGAATGTCTCCCATGAATTTGGTAACCCATCTATAGCCATAAGTGATAGCTCTTTATCTTCAATTATGGTCCCTATACTTGCAAGTTCATCTCTTAGACTAGCCACCCTTGGGAAGTATGAATTCATAGGTTCTCCCTTCCTTATCTTTATATGATTTAGTTTCCTTTTTAGTGCAATGGTTCTAGTCATATTGTTAACCTCATATGCAATTAATAATGCACTCATCATATTAAATGATTTTTGATGTTTCATTAGCATATGTACTATTTTATTTTTAACTCCATCTAATATGATTTGCATGGCTTTTCCATTTCCTTTAATCCAAATAGTTTTATGAGGATCAACATCAAGTTGCTTGGATTACTTATCAAAAAAATGTATTACATCATTGTCTTTAATAATCATCATAATTCTAAATTTCCAAGCAAAGAATTTCTCTTTTCATCAAACATGTTTGCGGGTTTGATTGTGCTAGCCATTGAAGGTAAAAGGATATTGCTAGATATTTTAAATATGATTGTCAATTTGTAGAGCCTAGGTTCAACTACCAAAGCTCTAATACTATTTAACATTTTTGCAAATTTTGGTCAACCAATACTGATATAATGACTTTACTCTTGTTGCAAATCAATCTACTTCAATTTTGGGCTGAACGTTATAGTTCAGGTTGTCTGCAATAAATTTTGGAAATTATATTTTATCTTTGCACTAAATTGTCGAGGATAATATTGCTAGAAGAACTGACTTTCTATAATATTGTGTGTCCTCTATCCACAATCTTGCTCCTACTTTATACATTAACCAAGGTTCTTTTCTTTTCATAAGACACAACCACTTCTAGGTTAGCCTGTTGGATACAATTGTTAATTGTGTATTGTCTTTGATGTTACACAAATATCATATCAATCATCAGGAAGATTTTACTAAGCTCAGATGGTCAGCAAAGCAATTTAAAGTGACTACCGAGGGTTCCTGAACGTTACACAAAAAGTTACCTCTTATCGAGCTCACTCGGGCATCAAAGAATTTTGTAGTAGAAAGTTAATGTTAACCGAGCTCCCAAGGTTAACAAAGGAAAAGTCAATGTCTATCGAGCTCACTCGGTAAGCGAAAGAAAGTTAGCTTTTACTGAGCTCACTCGGTAAGCGAAGGAAAGTTAGCTTTTACCGAGCTCACTCGGTAAGTGAAGGAAAGTTAGCTTTTACCGAGCTCACTTGGTAAACGAAGGAAGGACAGTATTTACTAAGTTAACTCGATCTCCAAAAGAAGTTGCAAAGTTTGCAGTGTTTACCAAGCTTCACTTGGCTAACACAAGGGAAACCATTCTGGAACAGTGGTCATCGAGCTGGGTCAGGCAACGAAGGATTTTTCTAAAGAATTAAGTTTAATTGTTTTGTGCAGCCGATTGATTTTATGTTTTTCAGTTGTTGTAACTTGTAATTGAGCTGACTTGACAATCTATAAGGTATATATGAAAGGTCAAGTTGTGAATTCAAATGATTTAGAAAAGTGTGGATGCATAAAAGTGCGAATAAGTAGATATATGAGTGAATGTTGAGAAAGGATTAGATATCCCTATGAAGCTGCAAAGTTGCATTCAATCAGTGAAGATCTAGTGAAGCAGAACAGAGATCTGTATTCAGCAAAGATAAGTTGCATATATTTCAGATCACTTCATTGTTGCTTTCTAATCATTGTAACAGTGATTCAAAATCTCTTAACAAAGTTGGTTTGACAGCCATTTTGTAAATTCTCTAACAAGGTGACAATTCAGTTGAATTATTTTAAAGACCTCTGACAAGGCCACTTCTAACAAGGTGATCAAATCCTCTAATAGGGTCACACCTAACAGTGTGTTTTGTAACCTTTAACAGGGTTGGCTCCTAACAGGGCTCACTTCAGAAGAGTGAAAATTGGTAACTAGTTACTTGGTGGTTTTTCCCAAATTAGGTTTTCACGTTAAATTTGGTGTCTCTTGTGTTCATGTTATTTCTTTATGCATGCATGTTAATCACTTTAAATGCTTAATAAAGTTAATAGAATATCTATCAAGTTTCAGCATTTATTTGTGTGGTTACCGAGTGTCAGCAGTAACTGTATTTTAAGACATCTAAGGATCTGTAGATTTATTTTTGTGGTAATTGATTCACCCCTCCCCTCTTAGTTACTCCATCTCTATTTCCAACAATTGGTATCAGATCTTTTGGTGCTTGCAGGATAAGATTTCAAGGATCTAAGCCAAAGATCAAGATGTCTTACAAAAGGGAAATCCCAAGACTTAACAGAAATAACTTCTCAACATGGCAAGGACTGATGAGACTTCACCTAACATCCATTGGTGATACAGGACTAAAGTACCTTGATGAAAAATATGTAGAACTAGTTGGTACACTATCTGTCAATGATATTGCTAAAAAGAAGACTCACAACATTATGATGATAGATATAGCATCTGCTCTAAGTTATAAAGAATTTGATGATATCAAGGACTGCAAATCTGCCTTTGAAATGTGGGAAAAGTTGAAAGAGATCTATGGAGGAGATGATAATGTTAGAAGAGCCAAAGCAGAAAGTCTGAGAGGACAGTTTGATCAAATGAGGATGAGAGAGGATGAAAACATTGCAAAATATGTTGAAAGAGTAAAAGCATGTGTCAGTGCAATCAAAGCTTCTGGAGGAGATATCAGTGAAGAGACAGTTATAAGTAAAGTTCTCAGAACTCTACTTCCCATTTATGCAATAAGAGTTTCTGCAATTTAGGAAAGAAGATGTGAAGCAAGTCATAAGATAAATTTAGAAGCTATAGTTGGAAGATTGACTGGATTTGAACTGGACAACTTTGATAACAATGTTCCAGCTTCCAAGAACATTGAATTAGCATTTGAAGCCAAAATTTCACTCAAGGAGAAAGGCAAAAAGAAATCTCAGTCAGAAAGTGAAGATGAATCAAAACAAAGTTTAGACAGTGATCTTGAAGTAATTGAAGCCCTTCTAGCAAGGAAATATTCTAGAGGCGGAGGAAAATACAAAGGTAAAGTACCCCTAATATGTTTTTCATGTGAAGAAGTTGGTCATATTGCTGCTAGATGTCCAAACAAGTAGAATAAAGATGAAAAGAAAGATCAAAAATGGAATGGCAAGAAAGATTTCAAATCATTCAAGGACAAAGGTAAGAAAACATGTTTTATGGCTAAAGATTCTAATGATTCTAATGATGAAGAAGAAGATGAGATTGTCTATATTGCTATGAGAGATGAATCTGATAATGATGAAGAAATGGAACTCATTTCTCATATGAGAAAAAATGATACATGGATCATAGATAGTGGTTGTTCTCATCACATTACTGGCGACAAAACTAAGTTTGAATACTTTGAAGACTATGATGGTGGCGGTGTAAGATTTTGTAACAATGAACTTTGTTGTATAAAAGGAAGAGCAAGAATCCCTCTAACCAAAGAACTTATATGTGATAATGCCTATTGGGTAGAAGGACTAAAGCATAATCTGTTAAGTGTGGCACAGCTACTTAGTAATGGAATCAAAGTAAAATTCATGCATGGTAAAACAAGACTGTTGGATGGGAAAGGAAAGCTGATTGGATCAGGTACTCAAACTAAACGTAACTTGTTCTATCTTGAACTAGGTGAATGTTCATGTTTCATTGCTCAAGTTGAAGAAAGTTGGTTATGGCATAAAAGGTTGTGTCATGTAAACTTTGATAATCTGGTAAAGATAAGAAAATTCAGGAAAGTAAAACGCATTCCCAACATAAAGAAACCTGAGGTCGGTCTATGCAAAAATTGTCAAATTGGAAAGATGGGAAAGACTAGTTTTAAAAGTGAAAACTATCAATCTGAAGACATATTAGAAATTGTGCATACTGATTTATGTGGACCCATTGGAATTGAAAGCTATACTGGAGAAAATTTCTTCATTCTTTTTGTTGATGATTACTCTAGAATGATGACAGTCATATATCTAAGAAATAAATTAGAAGCATTTGAAAAGTTCAAATGGTATTTGGCCAGAGTAGAAAAAGAAACAGGAAAAAGATTAAAATGCTTGAGGTCAGACAGAGGTGGAGAATTCATTTCACATAAATTCAATAACTTTTGCATTGAAAGAGGAATCAAAAGACAGGTATCAGCCCCTGGAACACCCCAGCAAAATGGAATAGCTGAAAGAAGAAACAGATCCATCATGGATTGTGCAAGAACTTTAATGATTGAAAAGAGCGTTGCTATCAAATACTAGAAGGAAGCAATCGGGACTGCAGTCTATACCTTGAATCGAGTACAGCTGAAGAAAGACTCATTCAAAACCCCCTATGAGTTATGGTATGCTATAAACCTAATGTAAGTTATCTTAAAGTATTTGGAAGTAAATGTTACATTTTGAAAGAATCTAGAAAAGGAAAATTTGATGTAAAAGGTGATGAAGGTATATTCTTTGGATACTCATGCACAAGTAAGGCATATAGATGTTTGAACTTGTCTACTCACAAAGTCATAGAAAGTGCACATGTAAAAGTTGATGAGTTTGCAGAAAGAACTGAAGAAGAAAGCAAAAGGGAACCAAAAGATTATAAAAAGTCTGTCTTCAGTGAACCTGATACAGTACCAATTACATCAGAGAATCAGGAAACTTCTACTCCCAAGTCATCTGTAACCAAGTTACAGGAAGTTCAAATCGAGCCACAGCAAACCGAGTTAAATTCAGTATCTACCGAGCAAGTATTTACCCAGCAAACATTTACCGAGCAAACATCTACCAAGCAAATATCTACCGAGCCAGAACAGACAGAGCTTGAAGTTGAAATGCAAAAAGATAATAATGAAATCCATTCAGAAAGCAAGGAACCTATATTAGCTAAGTATCTCAGGAGACATCATTCAACAGATTAGATCATTGGAGATAAATCTGAAGGAACCATGACAAGAAATAAGCTGAAAGGTACTTGTTTACTTGCTGATTTTGAACCTAGAAATGTCAAAGATGCATTAGAAAATGATAGTTGGATTAAGGCTATGAATGAAGAGATAGAGAAAATAGAGAAAAACAAGACATGGACTCTTGTACCCAGACCTAAAGACAAAAATGTGATTGGAACTAAGTGGGTATTCAGAAACAAGTTGGATGAAGATGGTAAGGTATCAAGAAACAAAGCTAGACTAGTATGCAAAGGATATGCTCAAGAAGAAGGAATAGACTATGGAGAAACTTTTGCTCCTATTGCAAGATTGGAAAGAGTCAGAACCTTACTAGCATATGCTACTCACAAGGGATTCAAAGTTTATCAGATGGATGTCAAATTAGCATTCCTCAATGGTATACTGGATGAAGAGGTTTACATTAAACAACTTGAAGGTTTTGTTAATCTAGATAAAAAGAATATGGTCTGCAAATTACACAAGGCATTGTACGGTCTGAAACAAGCCCCTAGAGCATGGTATGAAAGATTGCATAAATATCTTATTTAGATTGGTTTTCAAAGAACTAATGATAACAGTAGCTTGTATATTAAAGAAGGACCAGATAATAAGATTGTCTTGGCAGAAATATTTGTAGATGATACTATTTTCATAGGGAATGATGATCTGTGCAAAGAATTCTTAGAACAAATGAACAAGAAATTTGAAATGTCTATGTTTGGTGAGATCAAATTCTTTTTTGGTCTTCAAATTCAACAAGATAAAAATGGTATCTACATTACTCAATCAAAGTACATCAAGGAGATATTGAAAAAATTTGGAATGGAAGATTGTAAACCAGTTGGGACTCCTATGTGTACTGGATTAAAACTTACCAAGGAAGATGAATCAAAAGAAGTAGATCAAACATTGTATAGATCTATGATTGAAAAGTTGTAGTATGTAGTTCATACTAGACCAGATATTGCCCTTGCAGTTGGTATTGTAGCAAGATTTTCAGCAAAATCAAGAGAAAACCACTTGATGGCAATCAAAAGAATAATGAGATATTTGAAAGGAACTGAAGAGTATGGTTTATGGTATAAGTTTGGAGGAAATTTGGATTTGAAAGTATTTACTGATGCTGATTGGGCAGGAAACCTTGATGACAAAAAAAGTACAAGTGGAGGTGCATTCTTTCTTGGAAAAAGGTTGGTTTCTTGGACAAGCAAAAAGCGAAATTGTACATCTCAATCCATAGCAGAGGCAGAGTATGTTGCTGCAGCAGTAAACTATTCTAACATTGTTTGGTTTAAATAGTTGTTGGAAGGCATGAAGATGGAAATCAAAGAACCAGTTGTTATGTTATGTGATAATACAAGTACAATCAACATATCTAAAAATCCAGTGATGCATTCCAAAACAAGCATATTGCAATAAAATATCATTTTGTCAGAGAATTGGTGCAAGATAAGGAGATTAGATTGGAATATATTCATACAAAGGACCAAATTGATGACATATTCACAAAACCATTACCTAAGGATGCATTCTTGTATCTAAGAGGTAAGTTAGGGGTCACTCCCCTATCTGAATTTCACTAAAATAAAAGTTTTAATGATGCATCAACTCATACCAGATTGAAGATCTATCAGTTGATGCAGCATAATTAGGAAATATTGCATATGAATCAGTACTAAAGGTATACTGAAATTCATTTGAAGTTTGATTTGTCTTTGGCATGTGTTTTCAAAGAGGGAGAGTTTATTACTATCATATCCCTCTAAAATTTGTTTAAGATATAGAGTTTTCTATGTAGTTCCTTCACAAAGGGAGATTACTGTAAGAGGGAGAGCTTTCTATCTTAGAGGAAGAATTGTTATGTTGACATGTTGAGTTGCCATATAAGAAAAAGACTTATTTTCAAATTTCATTTTTGTTATGACATGTTGTGTTTCCATCAATGCCAAAGAGGGAGATTTTTGGAAACAATTGTGTATTGTGTATTGTCTTTAATATTACACAAATGCCATATCAATCATCAGGCAGAGTTTACCGAGCTCAGATGGTCAGCAAAGCAATTTAAAGTGACTATCGAGCATTCTTGAATGTTACATAGAAAGTTAGCTCTTACCGAGCTCACTCGGGCATCAAAAAATTTTGTAGCAAAAAGTTAATGTTAACCGAGCTCCCAAGTTTAACAAAGGGAAAGTCAATGTCTACTGAGCTCACTCGGTAAGCAAAAGAAAGTTAGCTTTTATCGAGCTCACTCGGTAAGCGAAGGAAAGTTAGCTTTACCGAGCTCACTCGGTAAACGAAGGAAGGACAGTATTTATCGAGTTAACTCGGTCTCCAAAGGAAGTTGCAAAGTTCACAGTGTTTACCGAGCTTCACTTGGCTAACGCTGGGGAAACTATTCTGGAACAGTGG
The DNA here is from genome assembly GCA_028749045.1 of Cupressus sempervirens. Classification (NCBI taxonomy): domain Eukaryota; kingdom Viridiplantae; phylum Streptophyta; class Pinopsida; order Cupressales; family Cupressaceae; genus Cupressus; species Cupressus sempervirens. The sequence continues at coordinate 329,362,672 of CM053786.1, forward strand.
TCACCGAGCTGGGTCAAGCAGTGAAGGATTTTTCTAAAGAATTAACTATTTTGTGCAGCCGACTGATTTTATGTTTTTCAGTTGTTGTAACTTGTAATTGAGTCGACTTGACAATCTGTAAGGTATATATGAATGGTCAAGTTGTGAATTCAAATGATGTAGAAAAGTGTGGATGCATAAAAGTACGAATAAGAAAATATATGAGCAAATGTTGAGGAAGGATTAGATATCTCTATGAAGCTACAAAGTTGCATTCGATCGGTGAGGATCTAGTGAAGCATAACAGAGATCTGTATTCAGCAAAGATAAGTTGCATATATTTCAGATCACTTCATTGTTGCTTTCTAATCATTGTAACAGTGATTCAAAATCTCTTAACAGAGTTGGTTTGACAGCCATTTTGTAAATCCTCTAACAAGGTGACAATTCAGTTGAATTGTTTTAAAGACCTCTGACAAGGCCACTTCTAACAAGGTGATCAAATCCTCTAACAGGGTCACACCTAACAGTGTGTTTTGTAACCTTTAACAGGGTTGGCTCCTAATAGGGCTCACTTCAGAAGAGTGAAAATTGGTAACTAGTTACTTGGTGGTTTTTCCCAAATTGGGTTTCCAAGTTAAATCTGGTGTCTCTTGTGTTCATTTTATTTCTTTATGCATGCATGTTAATCACTTTAAATGCTTAATAAAGTTAACAGAACATCTATCAAGTTTCAGCATTTATTTGTGTGGTTACCGAGTGTCAGCAGTAGTTGTATTTTAAGACATCTAAGGATCTGTAGATTTATTTTTGTGGTAACTGATTCACCCCTCCCCTCTTAGTTACTCCATCTCTATTTCCAACATAGCCCTCCATGAAACAATCCTATTCCACTACAAATCAATGGCATTTCCATTTAACTAATAGTTAATTAATAATCAAATGCAATAGTTAATTAAAAGGCATATAAATAAGCCTAGAAAATCATCGACCATGTTAGGGAGATGTATTTATCATAAGGCCAAGTATAAGGGAACTTGCATACATATTAGATTTGTCTAATCTAGAATATCATAACATTAATATGATCAAGTTATCAAGATTTAACACTAGACACAAAATGAATGTAAAAATTAGAATATGTATACACTTTTGTAATATTAATAGGGAATCCTAGAAGGAAAAATAATTGTTTCCTTCATTGGATGAAGTATTAAAAATTATCAATGGGATAGATATGGTATTAATCCTTGAAAGCTACTTAGGGTACAATCAAGTCATAGTGTAGGAATAAGACTAACAAAAAATGATATTTACCAATAAGTGGGAAATATTTACATACCATCGTATTCCTTTTATATTAATTAATGTTGTTTCTACCTTCCAAAATACAATGAAGGAAGCATTAAAGGGTCTAGTGAATAACTTTTTAATTGTATTGATGATCTTGTTGTATTATCAAAGTTTGGGGAAAACCACATTGATTATTTGTGTGAAGTCTTAAAGAGATGTTGAAGATATGGGATATCAATAAATCCTAAGAAATGTATCTTTGGGGTAACCCAAGAAAAATTATTGGGCTATATCTTCTCAGAGGAAGGATTTTATATTGACCCTAAAAGAGTGGGGAATTCTCATTTTATTCTTTCCTAATAGAAGGAAGGAACTAAAGTCTTTCTTTGGGAAGATCAATTTTTTCAATAAAATATTCAAATATATAGTTCACCTATTGAATAATATGTTGAATAAGGTTTCAAATATTTATTTTAGATCTAAAAGAATGAGAACATCTATTGCCACTGCTCCAATATTGGCGAGACTAAATTACACAATCCTTTCAAGGTTTACTCAGTTGCCTTGAAACATTTGTGTCTAGCTATTCTTACACAAAATAAAAATGGGGAAGATGAGAGGCCAATAGGATTCATGATTTTTACTCTCCAAAATGTTGACCTCAAATATCCAACCTAGATAGATAATCATTTTAATTGGTGAAAGTTATCAAGAAGTTTTTGCACAACATTATAAGAATTAAAGTAATTGGAATTATTTATGATAAAGTGTTCAAGTACTTAATAATAAAAAATGAGTTACGAGAATATACAAGAAAATTGATGGAAATTTGGAAATAATTTGATCTTGTGATTCAACCTATGAAATTAGTAAGAGGAAAAGGGTTAATCAAGATTAGGGTTGAGATTGGAGAGGGCTAATGTGAAAAATTACATGGATAAGGGAATAGTAATATATGTATGATATCCAGATATGGCTTACTATCTACTCTAGAATTAGTTCCTAAAATAATTAATTGGGTCATAGAGAAGATCCCTAAAGATGAAAAGTGGTTCTTACATGTTGAAGAATGGGAAATTATATAAACAAGACTATGATGGGTTATACTTGAAATGCCTAGACATGAAGCAAGTAAAAAAGGTCTTGAATTAGCTCCATGATAAGTATGGCACTTGTTAATGGGTCTTTTGAAGCTAGTGCACACCAAATCCTCAGATCTGGATAGTATTGACCAACTCTATTTAAAGACACAATAAAGCACATGAGGTTTTTTCATATGTGCCAAACCAGCACCACCTACAAAGGACATCCCTTTAGGCTATTACAAATGATATATGAGGTACAACCATTTGTACCATAGGGATTAGATTTTCTTGGTACCATTAACCCACCATATTTTATAGGTCATATGTATATTTAGACATTGTCATCATATTGCACATTATGGCTAAAGGCTCAAACTTTAAAGAATTTATCCACTGAAGTCATAACCATATTCTTGGAGGAGTATATTATAACATAGTTTGGCATGTTACTCTTTTTGGTATGTGATAATGCACCTTCATTTTCCTCTTCTTTACTCATGCAATGTGATTATGAGAGTTAGGAAATATTAAATTTACTTCCTATTATTTTACATAGGGTGATAGCATGGAAGAGGGCCACAAAAAATAAATTAACTATGATTAAATGTATCTTAGATTCCAATCTAGTGGATTGACATACATAGTTAAAATACGCCCATTGAATAGATCAAGTGAGAATAAACAATGCTTTAGAGACATACCCTAATTAGTTGGTATATGGTATGCAACCTATTTTTCCTATGAACCAAAAGATACTTTTGTTCAAATTCATTGACCCATACATTTAGAGTGAGTATTAGGTGCAGAGTACACTTATGAACCTTATCAATCTAGAAGAGAAAAGATCCATAGATCTTGAACACTAAGCATCAAGATACTTTAAATCTTTGGTTTGAAAAATGATCCACCATAAAAGCCTTTAGAATTCCATACCTTGCTCCTATGTGGGACAAAATAAAAGAAAATTTAGACAACCATGCCAAGTTCTAAAGCCTATCGACAACACCATATCAGATAGTAGAAATATTAGGGTAAAACACTTTTAGGATTAGTACTATAAATGGGGAAGTTGGTTCCATTATTTGCCAATAATTAGTTTCTCAAATATTATCTTGGGTCCTAGAAGTGTGGAGGTCCTTTTCAACCCCATGTATTTTTCTCTTGTCTTTTTTCTATTGTTTATTTTGGTTTATTTCTTGTGTTGCTTGTGTGTTTCAATTTTGTTCCACTTTTCATCTAGATGTCAAAAGGTGAGTGTGTGTTTATTCTAGATAGGTGATATGGATACTTACCCCACACTTGCATGTGTATGGTCTGCATGTATGTTTTCTTTATGTTTGATGTTTCTGATGTGGTTGAGGAAGGGAGTCATAGTCACCTGCTACTCGGGATCTACACGATGAACCACTTCCTACCATTGTCTGTTTAGTTTAGAATATTGTGTTTGTACATGCATAGATTTTAAGCAGATTGTAGGTACTAGGTATCGACTTCCCTGAATTGCCAGGATGAGCGTACCCTATTGCAGTATTTCAATGGTATAATTGGGGAGATAAGTGTTGAGTCCAAATCCTAAACCCTAAGCCAGTTGTCCTAGAAAGTAGGACAAGAATTTGAGTTAGTTTTCTCGTCTGAATTCGTCAAGTGACGTGAATTCGTGATTTTAACCTTGGAATTTAATTTTTTGTCTTATGTCTTTAGTTGAGTTTTCGTATTTGGTTTTGTGTGTCTGTTGTGATTTCCTACTATAATTAAATCAAATTAAAAGATAATTTAATGATTTAATTTAATAGAAATTTTATAAAGAAATTTGACATTTAATTATATTTAATTATTTAAGAAATTAATTAAATAAAAGAATTAAATTTAAAGATTTTATTAAAGTTCTATTTTTTATGTATTTATATTTATTTTATTTAATGATAAGTATTTAGAAGTTTTATTTTAATAATAAACTCTAAATAATATTATTAATTAATTTAATAAATATATTATTAAAAATGTCTCATTAATTAATTAAATAAAAGAATAAAATTTAAAGATAAAATTATAGTTCTAATTTTGGCATACTTATAATTATTTAATTTAATAATAATTTATTTAGGAGTTTTATTAATAAATTCTAAATAATATTATTAGTTAAATTAATAAATATGATATAAACAATGTCTCATGATTAATTAAAGTGAGAAAGAAAATTAATTTAATAAAGATATTTTAATTTAAATTGTATAAAGTTGTTGCATGAAAATTGTATGTAGAAAATTCAATATTTAATTATATTTAATTAATTGAAAAATTAATTAAATTTAAAAGATTAAATTAAAGTTCTAATTTTAGCATATTTATATTTATTTAATTTATAATTATTATTTAAGAGTTGTATTTTAATAATAAACTCTAAATAACATTATTAGTTAAGTAATAAATATTATTTTATTAAAAAGAAAATATTAAAATATGTGAATATTAATTAAAAACTAATTAAATTTATGCTTTAAATAAAAAGTCTAAATTTAGAAGTCTAAAATTAGAGGTCTAAATTTAGAAAATTAGTTAAAGAAAGATTAGAATATGATGTTATTTAATTAGTTAGAAATTAATCAAATATGTACTTCAGTTTAAAATATTTATTTTAAAAGTCTAATTTAAGAAGTTGGATAGAAATAGAATTAAAATATTAAAAGATTAAAGATTTAATATTATTTTATTACGACTATGTAATTAATAATTATTAAATTAGAGTTGCATTTAAATAACGAGCTTTAATTATTATTATTAATTTAAATATTAAACTATGCCTTAAATAGTGCTTACGCTAATTAATAAGTGGAGGAAAAGAATATTTTAATTAAAAAGTTCTTTAAATGTGCATGAAAGAATTAAATTTAAAAGATTTGATTAAAGTTCTAATTTAGGTGTATTTATATTTATTTAATTTAATAATAATTTATTTAGGAGTTTTATTTTTAATAAACTCTAATTCATATTATTAGTTAAATTAATAAATATTATATTAAAAATGTCACATGATTTAATAAGGGAGAGAAAGCTTTAATTTACTAAAGTTTATTTTAATTAAATTGCATAAAGTGTGCATGAAAATTAAAATATAATAATTAAAGACAAGGGGTTTTTGCATGATTACATGATCAAAGCCTTGATTTGGGGAGAAAACTCTTTATTAAGAAAATTAGAGCTCATTTCTAGATACATAGGTTTGAAGGAGCCAATTTCTGAAAAGAGGGATTTCGAAGGAAAAGGAAGATTCTTATGTGTTAGTGTGTTCATTGTTTTAGCATCATATCTAGGTAGGATCTTGTGGGTTTGTGCAGTAGTTCCTCATTCTTCAAATTTCTATCTTCCCCATGTATGATGTGTTTTTGTTTTCATAATTTCTCTGGGTTGAAACCCTTGTTTGAAAAAATTGATTTCCATTATAGAATTGTCTATGATTTAATCTGAAGACCTTTAGTCAATATTGAACTTTAGGGTTTTCAAAACCTAATGAATTATGAAATTCACTTTTGTATGTGCTTTAAGTGACGTGTAATTTAGTAGTGTTGGGGTTTCTGGGTTTGTCTTAGCTTTGGCTAGTCAGGATGTTTACCAGAGACTTGGGAGTTTTGTCTATGATGTCATGATGATGTGTTATATACGACCTTTTATACTCAACCATGGTAATGTGTCTGGTATGCTCTATGATGTGTGTTGATCTATTGATTGTTATTGTTTTCTAGTGTTCTTGTGTGAAACTAAGGTGAATGGTGTGACCTATCTGATATAACCTTTCAGTCTTCGATCAGTTGTATTTGGATTGCTTTCCAGTCACTTTTATAGGACTGAGGTGTTTTTATGATTTGTTCTTGGTGATGTCATGTTATGACATGGATTAGTTTATGTATACTTGATTTTGGGATCAGTACTATTAGGATGATCATATTGGTGGAACCTGTGATTATGATCAATGATTTTTAGTACTTGTCAATTGCTTGTTTAAGAACTAATGTATGGTATATGGTCTTTTGTGATCTTCTAATTTTACTAAGCTTAGGGTAGGTTATCTATATGTAATTTTGGGAAGTGGCTTGCAATGGAGGTTGGGGCCCAAAGTGACTACCGGGGTAACCCATTGTAAGTTGTTTAATAAGTGAAAAAACTACACTAAATGGGAATAAAATGAACCTAATAAGAGTCTTTATATGTTCTTGCCCATGCCTCGAGTGCTAGTATAGACTAGGATGAAAGTAGAGAGAACACTTGGTTGCGACCATGCATCATTAGTATGCCTTGTCAATACAAAAGGGTACTAGTGCTGCATAGAGTCACTAGGGGGCCGGGGTCAAGTTAGACTGCCAAGGTAACTCTAGCGTTGATTCATGTGATGACCTTTGACTTAGATTACTTTCAGGTGATTCCTTGAACCTAGATGTTGGATTTGATTGTTCAGTTTGTTCTCCTATTTGGGACTTGAGACTATCTCCTCAGCACGGTGGGAGTGGGCCATTTAGGTTCCACAAGGTCGGGTGGTAGTGCTTTTTCTTATACCATTGAGATCTTACTAGTAGATGCCACTACTAGATGTGTTTGTGAAAATGTTCCTTTCTATCTATTCATGTATTTCTATGATGGATGGTTATACTTAGTGTATTGTATTTGATTGCATAGATCTTAAGAGATGATGTAATCTATTTCATGATGTATATTATTTCAGCCTTCCATACCTTGTGATCTATACAGTGGATGATTGAGCATTCTAATTATTGCCATGTGGCATTTAGGATAATTGTATATTTTTTTAATGGAATTTGTACTTGTAGTTATTATTTAATATGGTTGTGTTATATATTGGTGTTAGTATTAATTAAACTTAAATATTATTTAATGTCATGGGACCCTTAAGAGTTGTAACTTTTTTATGTGTTGTTGATGTATGAATGTATGTTAATTGCTTCCGCTATATTATTCTATTGTTGTTAAGTTATTATCTTTAAAATAAAATAAAAATGTTTGACAAACTTAGTAAAACTTTAGGTTAACTTCTTTTGGGTCACATGGCAGGGTGTTACATGATCCACCTTAAATATAGCCTAATAAGAGGGAAGGAGTACATGTCTTAGCCATCATGTGATGTGGAGCTTAATTAGATTTAGAGGTCTATTCGATGTCATTTCCCCTTAGATTATTTCTATGGGTGTTTGGGGGTAGTGCCTCCAAAGCCAAAAATGACCTTATGTTGTAAAGGGCATCATGTGTTATTTTTCTATTGAATGACTTATTCTAGCCCTAATTTTGTAAGTGGAAAAAGCTTGTATAAAATGACTTAGGGTTAGAGATTTCATAATGTATGGTGATATTATAGCTTCTTATGGTGGTATTGAGCTATAAGGGGTTATGAATTGTGATCACAGTTGAGTGGGAGCGATGACATATGAGGGTAAGCTGAAGGTTGAGAATTTTAATGGGCAAAACTTTTAGTTATGGATAATGTGAATGGAGGACTATCTTTATCAGAAGGATTTATGGAAACCATTGGAAGGAGAAGTTAAGAAACATGGAACTATGACAGATGAGGACTAGGATATTTTAGATAAAAAGCCACTTCAAAGTATTCAATTATGCTTGGCACCATTAGTGACATTTAACATTACAAAAATTAAGATGATGGAAGAGTTGATGCAAACCCTAGCAAAACTATATGAAAAGCCCTCCGCTTCAAAGAAGGTATTTCTCATGAATTGTTTATTTAATATGTAGATGGCAAAAGGTGGGTCTATTGTCGATCATTTAAATGAGTTTAATACAGTATAGTTAGTTATCTTCTATGAATGTCAATTTTGATGAAGAAATTAGGGCACTCTTGATTTTGTGTTCTTTTCCTGAAAGCTGGAATGGCTTGGTAATGGTTGTTAGTAATTTTGTTTCTAGATCTAATACCCTAAAATTTGATGATGTGATTAGTGTTATTCTGAGTGAGGAAACTCATAGAAAAACCTTAGGTGAATCTACATCAGGAAGTGATTTGAATGCACAAAGTAGAGGTAGAACAACTAAGAGAAGAAATAATTATGGAAATTATTAAAAATCAAGAGGAAAGTGAAAGGGAAAGAGGTCTCAATCTAGAGGACCAAAGATTGTTGGTACTATGGGAAATTGATAGGGAGAGGGGATGAACTAATCACTAGTCCATGCTTCTAGTTTTCCACTAAGACCTAAGGTGACTTCCAAGTCCACCTAATGGATCTATAGGATCCCTCTTATGTAGAGATCCCCTAATCCCAAACCCCACTCTTCTATCTTGAACAAAATCCTCTTCTTACCACTTACTAGGTTCTCATGCTAGATGGAGAACACTCAAGGTTCCTAAACTTTTCTAGGTCTTTCTTGGCTAATCTTTATACACACCTTTCAGGGTTATGGAGATGATGTAAGACCTCTCAACACACTTCTTTCATTTCCCAAGGAAACTCAAAGCATTTATCTTCCTTACCGATTCCACACTTTCCCACCAAAATAAGGCTACTAGAAAAGAGCCCCAATTAGCCCTTTTGCTTCAAGAAATCAAGTATTTACTCACATTTCTTCCACTAACCAACACAATTTTCCTTTAGAGGCTTCCAATCATTTCATTAGTACTCACAAATTTTCTAGGTCTCAAGTCTCAAAAATATTGTACAACACCTCTGCACAAATTAAGGGTTTTTAAGGGTTTCTTGGCCTTTTCTAGGTCTGTCTGTTGTATGGGCTCATTTGGTGCCTTAAAATATTTCTATTAATCTCTCCTTCTTCCCAAGGAGTCTTAACTTGCTCCCCTTTCTACTCCATACTTGTTTTCTTGTTGATCTTCACAACCCTTCTTTTTGTAAGCTCTACAACATTAGTCTTCCCTAGTCAGGCATGCAATGGCTCACCTAGGGAAGAGATTAAAAATGCTTCCATGGATTTTGAGGGCCCTTCCTTCTATAGGAAATAATTACATATAGTACACTCATTATCCCCAAGAGATTGTATTGTTTATACAGTGGGATAGTGAGTTACATGTTCCTCAATGCCAACTGCCTGGTTCAAGACAATGAACTAGCAAAAACAAATAGATTTACAAACTTGAAAAGAAAAACACACACACTCCTACTTTAATGAAACAAAACTACTCTAAAAAAACCAAAATACAATGCTAAGGTGTTATAGTAATTAATTCAGCACACAAATTCCACTCCACTACATGTTGTCTATACACTGACACCCACATACTACCAACATTAGGGTTTTGCAAGCTTATATACTACTATGGTGGAAGAGGTTATGCAATGTTGTTCAACAACATTTGAAAAGGTGAAACTTTTGTACCTTGCAACTTTTTGTTTACATCTTTTTTCCAAATTAACTCTTAGCTTTCCAAGGCTAGAGACTTATCCTAGGACTTCATGACAAGGAGTACCAGACCCCTCCTAGGACCAATATGGCTTCTTATCCCCTAACTAACATTACCAAAGCACACAACTAGGTCATCAAATCTTTATTCTATTTACAAAGATTTCTTAGAGAATAGCACAAAAAAAATTCTAACAGTGAGGACCATATTTTTCAAGGTGCCCCTGCACCAGAAACTAGGGCATAAGAAGAAAGATTTTTGGACTTGAAAGAACAATGAAGGAGATAAACCAAAAGGGAAAAAGGAGGAAAATATGGTAAGTAACAAATCTAAAGATGATGCTTTTCTTTTTTCTTTAGAAAGTGTTGATTATTCTTGGGATTTAGACTATGGGGCTTCATTTTGTCCTACACCCCAGAGAGGTTATTTTATTGATTATGTCCAAGGGGATTTTGGGCTTGTTTATTTGGGGATAATGAACCTTGTCAGATTGTTGGAAAGGGAAAAGTTAATATTAAGTTACAAAATGGGAATCATTGGTTGCTACATGAGGTAAGACATGTTCCAAGGCTAAGTAGGAAATTAATTTTAGCAGGGCATCTCAGTGATGAGGATTACGTAGTTACTTTTAATGATAAAAATTGGAAGGTTTCAGAAGGTTCTATTGTAGTAGAAAAAGGTGTGAAAGTAGGAACCTTATATCTTTGTATAGGTCATACTATTCCTTCTACTTTAATTGTTTCAGAGATAAATGAATGTTCATGAACAATTGGTGCAGTTGAGAAGGGACAACAAATAGTTACTGTAGATTATGATACAAGACTATGGCACAATAAACTTGGGCACATGAATGAGAAATGTATAAAATTACTTCATTCAAAAAAAAATTTACCAAGTCTGAAATATGTCAATATGGATTTCTATGAAAGTTGTGTGTATGGAAAAAAAAAAGAGTGAGTTTTGTCAAGAGTGGGAAGGAAAAGAAAAATGAGAGATTAGAACTTGTGCATACATATGTATTGGTACCAGATTAGGTGTCTTCCCTTGGTGGCTCTCATTATAATGTTACATTTATTGATGATGCAACTAGAAAACTATGGGTTTATTTCTTTAAACAAAAAATCTAATGTATTCGTAACTTTTAAGAAATGGAAATGCTTGGTTGAGAATGGGACTGGTAAAATGCTAAAATATCTCAAATCTGAGTGAGTATTGTAGAAAATAATCTGAAGATTATTGCTCCACTAATGATATTCGTAGACATAAAACTATTCCAAGGACTCCATGTGAAAATGGAGTGTTTAAATGCATGAACTAGACAATAATGGAGTGTGCAAGGAGCATGGGGTTGCATGTTGGGCTAACCTTAATCATGTGGGTTGAGGCTATCAATACCATTTTATATTTGATTAATATAGGTCCTTGTACTCCTTTGGTTTGTGGTATTCCAGAGGAAGCATGGGCTAGTAAGAAGGTGAGTTATTCTTTTCTCAAAATCTTTGGTTGTGAAGCCTAAGATTGGATCCTAAGCTCTTTACTCATAGGATTTACATTATCCTAGAATATAAGCTTATGAGACAACCTCAGAGGAGAGTTAATCCTATCTTAGGAGACAAATTTAAGACTAAATTACAAAAATCATTAAATGTTGGTTTTATCTACCCAATCTCTGATAGTTAGTGGATTTCACCTTTAGTTATAGTTCAAAAGAAAGGAAAAAAGTGGAGAGTTTGTGTAGATTATAGAGAACTGAATTTAACCACTAAGAAAGATCATTTTTCATTACCATTTATACATTAAATCCTTGATAATTTAGCTAGAAAAAAGTATTTCTCTTTCCTAGATGGTTTTAGTGGCTATAATCATATCCAAATAGCTCCAAAAGACTAGGATAAAACTATCTTCACATACCCATGGGGAACCTTTGCATATTCAACCTTACCTTTTGGCTTGTATAATGTATTGAGTACATTCCAAAGAGCTATTATCAGTATTTTTTCCAACATATCTATTGAATGTATAGAAATATATATGGATGAATTCACTGCCTATGGAACCACTATTGGAAATGTAAGAGGAGTAACTAAGAGGTAGGGGTGAATTAGTTACCACAAAAACAAATCCTAGTCCCTTAAGATATCAGTACAAAACAAAACAAAACATTATTGAATACTATTGTAACTCGGTTAGCACTAAATCACTTGATTAACAAGTAACTCAGTTTACACTAAGCATGACTATCAGTCGGAAAACACTTGGTTAATACTGAGTATAATCATTGTTACTTTTTTAACACTAAACATGCAAATCTTAACCTATTAAGTGTGATTAACCTTAATTAACTTAGTTGTAGATATAAAGCAAATAACATGAAAGTGAGCCCTATTAGGATTCAACCCTATTAAAGGTTATAAAACACACAGTTAGGTGTGACCCTATTAAATGATTTAGATCACCCTATTAGGAATGGCCTTGTTAGAAGTTGTTAGACACTTCAATCTTGAAATGCCACCTTGTTAGAGGATTTGGTAAATAGTTGTTAAGAAAACCTTGTTAAGAAATTTGAATCACTACTATAATTATTAGAGAGTAACACTTGACCTGATTACTGATGCAACTGACTTGTTGATTTCAGATCTCTAATCTAGCTTGATTACTAGATCCTCCTTGATTAGAATATTCTTTGTAGCTCGGTCAACAAGGATACTTTGCTTATTCTTCTAATTCACTTCCTTTATTCATCTTCTTCTATTCCACACATTCTCACATTTAATCCTCAAGTTGACCTTGTACTTATATGAATTACCTTGTCAAGTCAGCTTGAACATACTTAAAAATATTCAATAATCAAACCTTGAGTCAGCTAGAACAAACAAATTTATCCCATAGACTTAATCTTCTGTTATAGAAAAATCCTTCATTAGCCGACCCAAATCAAAAAACACTAACTTAGAAAAGACTTTTCTTTATTAACCAAGTAAACTTGATTAACACTACATCTTTGGTAACTGAGTGAGCTCAATTAACACTAGTTCCATGCCAGCTTTCTTTTGTTAATTGAGTGAGCTCAGTTAACACTAAACTTTTATGAAGTTTACTTTGGTGTCTGAGTAAACTTAGTAGACACTAACTTCATGCAAACTTCTCTTTAGTGCCTGAGTGAACTCGGTAGACACTGACACTGAACTTGGTAAACCTTGGAATGCTCAGCATACACTAGAAACTATCTTCATTGCTTGAGTGAGCTCGATAGACACTGATTGGTAAAGACATGGAATTTTGTGTAACATCAAAGACAATATACAATTGAATAATTATTTTCAACAATCTCCCTCTTTGGTATTGATGGCAACATAACATGAAACAAAATTTTAGAGTAAACTAAAAGTAAGGATAATATCCTTACTTTGATTTTGATTCTCATCGATGAGAACTCCCTCTATTAGTGTGAGCTCCCTCTAACATCAATCTCTCCCTCTAGAATGATTGTCTAATTCTAGTTTCTCCCTCTATCTACAAACTCTCCATGTTTACTCTTCAAATGATTTGACAACAAACTCTTTCTATCTAACAATCACAAAATTTCATATTGACCTATTGACAATAAACTCTCACTCTTTGACATCTTAATTCCAAAGACAACATTCAATGGACTTTCCATGTACCTAATGTGATAATTCATATGCAATCTTCTCTTACATTATTGTATCAACCCTAACTAATCTTCAAATGCTCGATTGATACATCACTAAACTCTATTTAGTGAGCTTCAAATAGGGGAGTAAGCCCTAGCATACCTCTTAGGTACAAGAATGTATCCTTAGGGAATGACTTGACGAATATGTCTACAATTTATTCCTTTGTTTCACATATTCCAATCTCACCTCTTTGTCTTGTACCAATTCTCTCATAAAGTGATATTTTAGTACAATGTTTTTAGTCTTGGTATGCATCACAGGATTCTTGGAAATGTTAATTGCACTAGTGTTATCACAGAAAACAACTGCTAAATCCTTGATTTTTTCCTTCATACCTGACAATAGTTGTTTAAACCAAACAATGTTGGAACAATTGATTATTGTAGCAACATATTATGCTTCTACTATAGACTAAGAGATGCAATTTTTCTTCTTCCTTGTCCAAGACACTAGCCTCTTTCCAAGAAAGAATGCTTCACCACTAGTGCTCTTCCTATCATCAATGATTCCTACCCAATTAGCATCAATGAAGGCTTTCAATTCAAAGTTGCCTCATTTCTTATACCATAATCCATAATCTTTAGTATCCTTTAGATACCTCATGATTCTTTTAATTGCCATCATATAATTTTCTTTTGGACAAGCAAAAAATCTTATCACCATACCAACTGTTAGTGCAATAGCAGGTCTTGTATGCACTACATACTAAATTTTTCCAATCATAGATTTATATGTAGTTTGATCTACCTCTTTGGAATCATCATTTTTGGAAAGCTTGTGTCCACTTGAAATAGGTATTCCAACTGGTCTACAATCCTCCATTCCAAACTTCTTCAGTATCTCCTTGATGTACTTTGATTGAGCAATGTAGATACCATCCTTCTTCTGTTAAATCTGCAAGCCAACAAAGGATTTGACCTCTCCAAACATTGACATTTCAAACTCCTTATTTCATCAGAAAAGGATTTTCACAGGTTATCATGTCTAGTAAATAATATATCATCTACAAAAATTTCTACTAGCAACATCTTCTTTTCTAGTCCTTTCGTGATGTGTAGACTAATGTTATCATTTATCCTTTGAAAATCAATCTTTATCAAATAACTATGCAATCTTTCATACTAGGCTCTAGAGACTTATTTGAGACCATACAAGGCATTTTGTATTTTTCAAACCATATTCCTTTTGCTAGGATCAATGAAACCTTGAGGCTATCTATGTAGACTTCTTCTTCTAGAATTCTATTTAAGAATGTTAACTTCACATCCATCTGATATACTTTGAATCCTTTATGTGTAGCATAAGTAATTTTCTAACACCTTCTAGTCTAGCAACGGGAGAAAAAGTTTCTCCATAGTCAATACCTTCCTCTTGAGCATAACCCTTGCATACTAGGCTTGCCTTATTCCTTGATACTTCTCCATTTTCATTCAACTTATTTTTGAATACTCATTTTGTGCCAATTACATTTTTATCCTTGGGTCTAGGAACAAGAGACCAAGTCTTATTCCTTTCAATTTGTTTTATCTCTTCATTCATAGCTTCAATCCAACTTTCATTATCCAATGCATCTTTAAGAATTCTAGGTTCAAATTCAGTAAGCAAACATTTACCTTTTAGTTTTTTCCTTGTCATTGTGCCTTTTGATTGATATCCAATGATTTTCTTGGGTCCATGATGCCTTCTAACATATCTAGCAAGCATAGGTATCTTCTCCTTGGATTTAAGACTTGAATGACTCGATTCACCATGCTCAAATGATCTTCTAAATCATGATCAGGTCCCATTGTTTGTGACTCAAGTCCTTCAAATTGTGACTTAATTTCCACTAGTCGAAACTCAAGTCCTTTTGAAAGAGACTCAGGTCCTTTTGACTGTGACTTGGGTTTCAATTGAACTAGAGATTTTGGGGACTTGCATGGTGAAGATTGTTGATTCCCAATTGTATTAGCTTGAACTTTAGGTAAAGTATCAAGTTCGTGGTAAAGAAATCTTCTATAGTCTTTAAGTTCTTTACTACTTTGGTCTTCACTCTTTTCTACAAAATCATCAATCTTTATATGTGCACTTTCTATAACTTTATGAGTAGATAGATCCAAACACATATATGCTTTAATTTTGTTGGAGTATCCCAGAAATATGCCTTCATCACTTTTCACATCAAATTTTCCTTTTCTTGACTCTTTTAAGATATAACATTTGCTTCCAAATACTTTGAAGAAACAAACATTAGGTTTATGGCCATACCATAATTCATAAGATATTTTCTCTGAATATTTCTTCAACTAAACTTGGTTCAAGGTATGAACTACAATACTGATTGCTTCCTTCTAGTATTTGATTCTAACATTTTTCTCTATCATCAAGGTCCTTACACTCCATGATGGATATATTTCTTCTTTCTTCTATGCCATTATGTTGAGGTGTATAGGGTACTAATACCTATTTGTTGTTTCCTTTCTCATTGCAGAATTTATTGAATTCATTAGAGATGAATTCTCCTCCTCTATCTCATCTTAAACACTTTAGTTTCTTTCCTGTTTCTTTTTCCACTCTCACCAGATACCACTTGAATTTTTGAAATCCATTTGATTTATCCTTCAAGTACATTACTATCATCATCCTAGAGTAATTATCAACTAATAAAATAAAGTACTTATCTTCACAGTAGCTTTCTATTCCAATAGGTCCACAAAGGTATGTATGAACCAGCTCTAGAACTTCTTTAGAATGGTAGTTCATTCTCTTGAAACTTGTCTTTCCCATCTTACCAATTTGAAAATTCTTGCACCTGCCCATGTCAAGTTTCTTGAGGCTTGGAATGCCTCTCACTCTCCTATTCTTGCTTATGTTGACCAAGTTATCAAAATTCACATGACACAACCTCTTATGCCATAACCAAATTTCTTCTACTTGAGCTAGGAAACATGAACTTTCAGTTAGATCAAGACAAAATAGATTACCTTTTTTTATTGTCAATCCCAACCAAATTTCCTTTCCCATCCCACATCTTGGCCTTACCATTCATGAATTCTACCTTAAATTGAATGTTGTTCAACTATGCCACACTAAGTAGATTATGTTCCAATCCTTCAACCCAATAAGCATTATCACATCTGAGTTTGTTTTTCAATGCAATGCATCCTTTTCCTTTTACATAACATGATTCATCATTTCCAAATTGGACACTTCCACCATCATAATGTACCAAGTTCTCAAACTTGATTTATCACCAATCATGTGGTGAGAAAAACCACTGTCTATGATCCATGTATCATTTTTTCTAACATGAGATATGAGGACCATCTAATCATTTTCATCATCTGATTCATCTTTAATAGCAATATAAACCATTTCATCCTCATCACTACTATTAGAGGTTTTAGCCATATAACAAGATTTCTTACATTTATCCTTGTTCTCTTTATTGCTTTTTTAAATCTTTCTTGTCTTTGTACTTGGTGTACTTCTTTTCTTCTTTGCCTTCTTTGTTTGGACACCTTACACAATGTGACCAACTTCTTCATAAGAAAAATAGATTAGAGGTATTTTACCTTTGTACTTTCCTTTGCCTTTAGGGAATCTTCTTGCAAGTAATGCTTCAATAATTTCATGATCATCATGAGAATCTTCTTCATCTTCACTATTAGACTGCTTTCTAGATTTTTCAACTTTCTTTTTGAGTGATAGCTTAGCTTGAAATGTGGACTCAATGTTACTATAGTTGGGAACATAGTTATCATAGTTGTCTAACTCAAAGGTTGTTAACCTTCCCACTAATGCATCCAAAGTTATATCATTTTTGGGATCACATCTCTTCTCTTGAATTTTTGAAACTCTAATTACATAAATAGGAAGAATATTTCTGAGTACCTTTCTTACCACTGTCACATCATCTATTATTCCTTCTAAGGCTCTGATTGCACTTACACTGGCTTTGATTCTTTCACTGTATTTTGCAATGTTTTCTTCTTCTCTCATCTTTATTTGATCAAATTGACCTCTGAGACTCATCTCCTCTATAGATAGCTTTCAAATTGATCCACATCTCATGTGCAGTATCACAATCTTTGACTTCATCAAATTCAACATAATTGAGAGCAAAGGCAATTTCAATCATCATAATGTTATGATTCTTATTTTTTGTAATTTCTTCAAAAGTCATAGCTCCAGTAGGTGCCACATACTTTGTGTTTAGATATTTCAGATCTAAATCTCTAATGGTTTCCAAATGCATCTTCATGAGTTCTTGTCATGCTTGGAAGTTATCTTTGTTCAAATTAGGAATTTCCCTTCTATAAGACATCTTTGATATTTATCTTAGGTTATCTACAAGCACCAAACACTCTGATACCAATTGTTCAAAATATAAGAGGAGTAACTAAGAGGGGAGGGGTGAATCAATTACCACAAAAACAAATCTCAGTCCCTTGAGATATTAGTACAAAAAAAAAACTCTAATGAATGTTGTTGTAACTCAATTAGCACTAAATCACCTCAGTTATCACAGTAACTCTGTTTACACTAACAATGATTGTCACTCTGTTAATACTAAGTATATGCACTGTTACTTTGTTAACTTAAGATATTAAGTCTAATTAACCTTAATTAATTTAGCTAGAAAAACATAAAGCAAATAACATAAACACATGAGACACTACAATTTAACGTGGAAACCCAATTTAGAAAAACTACTAATTGCAAATAATTACTATTTTTCACTCTGCTGAAGTGAGCCCTATTAGGAGTCAACCTTGTTAGAGATTTAAAAACACATTATTAGCTGTGACCCTATTAAAGGATATAGATCACTCTATTAGGAGTGACCTTGTTAGAGGATTTGGCAAATAGCTTTTAAGCTAACTCTGTTAAGAGATTTGAATCACTGCTACAATTATTAGAGAGTAACAATGACTTGACCTGATTGCTAATGCAACTAACTTGTTGATTTTGGATCTCTGTTCTAGCTAATTGATTACTTGATCTCCTTAATTGGAATATTCTTTGCAACTCAGTCAACAAGGATACTATGTTTATCCTTCTAATTCACTTCCTTTATTCATCTTCTTCTATTCCACACATTCTTACATTCAATCCTCAACTTGACCTTATACTTATATGAATTACCTTGTCATGTTGGCTTAAAAATACTTAAAAATATTCAATAATCAACCCTTGAGTCGATTAGAATAAAAAATTTAATCCAACAAACTCAATATACTGATATAGAAAAATCTGGCCAATAGTGGCATGTTGTGATGGTTAATTTGTTGAGTTGCTATCCTTTCCATCAAGGTTCAAATATAATGGGGATGAGGTCCTTCGTTTGTGGCCTCACTAGTTCATAGCTCCAAGTCAAAGCGTTTACCCCTCTTAAAAAAAGATATAGAAAAATTCTTCATTAGCCAACCCAACTCGGTAAACACTAACTCAAAAAAGACTTTTCTTTGTTAACCATTTAAACTTAGTTAACACTACATCCTAAACTAAATTCCCTTTGGTAACCAATCTCACACTGGTTCCATGCCAAATTTCCTTTAGACACTGAACTTTTGTGAACTTTACTTTGGTGCCCAAATGAACTTGGTAGACACTAACTTCATGCCAACTTCTCTTTGGTGCCTAAGTGAACTCGGTAGACATTGACACTGAACTTGGTAAATTCTAGAATTCTCAGCATACATTGGAAACTATCTTCATTTCCCAAGTGAGCTCAAGAGACACTTACTAGTAAAGACATGACATTTTGTGTAACATCAAAGACAATATACAATTGAATAATTATTTTCAACAACCACTTTTGAAGAAGCTAAAATTAATTTGGAGAAGGTTCTCAAACAATGCCAAGACTACAATATTTCTCTAGACAGTGAGAAATATTTCATGATTACAAAGCATTCAAGTAGATCCAGCAAAAATTAAGGTAATAAGAACTTTACCTACTCTTGAAAAGTAGAAGGATGTGAGAAGATTTCTTAGACATGTTGGTTATTATAGATGATTTATCAAGGATTTCAGTCAAATTGAAACACCTCTCTACAACTTATTGAAAAAGGATTATGAGTTATCTTGGGACTTTGATTGTGACAAGTTTTTTATACAGCTTAAGGAGGTTCTAACAAAGTAGTGATATTGAGAGGTCCCAATTGGAGATTTCCATTTCATATTCACATGGATGCTTCTGACTATGCCATAGGGGCAATGCTAGGCTAGAAAGGAGTGGTAGAACATGTCATTATTTCATTAGTAAAAATTTGCAAGGAGCATAATTTAATTATACTATGATAGAAAAGGAATTACTTGTAGTTATTTATGCGTTGAATAAATTCAAACATTATATTATTGGTTGTGAGATATTTGTTCATATTAACCATTTTGTTATCAAATACTTCATGAATAAACCTACCATATCAAGAAGACTAGCTATATGGTTATTTCTTGTTCAAGAATTTGATATCACCATTATGGACAAACCTAGAAAAGCCAATGGAGTAGTTGGCTTTTTATCTCATTTACATATTCCTAAAGATCTAGTAGTCATTGGTGATAGTTTTCTAGGTGAGCATCATTTTCTATTATTAGCGAAAAATCCATGGTATGCTGACATTGCAAATTACCTCACCATAGGTAGGAAACCAACTCACTTTTCTCCCAAACTAAGAAAATTGTTAGCAAAGAAAATTTTTCACTTTTATTGGATTGTTGGATTTATGTTTTACATTGGTCCTGATCAAGTAATGTGTAGATGTATAAGAGAAGATGAAACTTATGATATCCTTTGGGCATGTCATGATGAACCATGTGGAGTTCATCTTTTTGCCAAAAGAATAGCCTTCAAAATATTGACCATAGGATGCTATTGGCCAGCTTGTAGTGCCTCTTGTGTTTGCAGTCTGTACCTTGTTTATTTTGATTCAAGAGATACTTGATACTCTTATTATATGTACTTTGAGATGACCTGGGGGTCAGATGTTATACATTGCTTCAATACCATAGATGCTATATTGCTACGTTGTTCAGTTTATCATACTTGCATGTTGATGTTATTTTGAGATGATAGTGGATCTATGTTGATATCGAGTTATATGGTTATTGGACATATTGTTGGTTATGTTATGAGATGGATTCTATGCTATGGTTATTTGCTTCATTCTTGTTCTTTACACTTTCTATGAACGTGAGTGGCATAAATGGATTACTTAATTAATTAATGCTTTAATCACTTCAGCTATTATATTATATGCAATTGCACTTGATTGTGTGTTTTAGTGTGTAGGACTTATATCCCTAGCAGTGGCACATGGAGTTAGCGATTCAGCCATTCATATTTTACCAATATTGTCCCTGTATGGTTGACGTATCCTTATTTAGTTGTTTTAAACTAAAATCTTTTGATGATTAGTAAATCCAAACTCATCTGCATTATGTGATTAGACCTGTGAGTGTGTTTGTGCATTTCGAGGTTCACTCTGTCGCGAAAGTGTTAAGTGATTTTATATATTTTTGGGTTTTCAAGTTTTAAATATTTTTGAATTTAATTTATGTTAGCTTTTCCTTAGGTGAATTTCCATTACGAAAAATAACCTATTTTTGTTTGGGTCAATTCAAAGTTTAGCTACTCCAACTGGCTATTTTCCATAATCGACTATTCACTCAAAAAGTGAATAAGTATTGGAAAAGTGAATTCATTATTCACTTCTCACTTTTTAGAAATATAAATTTGAGAGATTTTGGAAATCCTCTTCTGAAGGATTCATTTTATGTTCATTTTGGGAGCTGAGCGTGGGATTTTCACGAGGTCAATCTCATTGGATCTGGCTCAAGGAGACCTTGCTTTGTCGCCATTTTTGGCAGTTTTAGCGAGTTATTTATTTTATCACGCTGTTTACGAATTCTACCCTTTTTTTGTTAGGTAGGGCCTTTCCGTTTTATTATTTTTTCTCTGTTTTAGCTTCTGTTTCTTGTAGCAATATGTTAGGAGGTTGAGAACTAGTGTTCCCCTCCGTTTCTATATGATGGTTCTACCCGGTTGGTTGGGTATGAACGTTTTCTCTATTTTTGAAATGGGGGTTTGGGATTTTGAGCCGTTATGCTGGCTATTTTTGCATGCGGTGTTTGATTTCTTTTATTTTTGGATTTTCGGGGTTTTTGCACCTAAAGGCCAAATGGGTTTTAATTTCATAATTTTTCCAAAATATGGGGTTTTTACCTCATTTTTTGTGCTGCCCTATTTTCTCAAGTTTTCTCAATACAATGTGATTTATGGACCTGGACAATCTGTTTGGATGTCAGTCAGACCATTGTTTCACTTTTATGTTGCATTGGGATGCGTGTTGCATCTGTCCTCTTGATTCTATTTTTAGTTGAGGGACTTTTTGCTTTGTATTCTCATCCAGTCCTTGTGTTATGATCTTCGTGATGGTGGTGCACCACATACGAGTATGTGTGTGTACATTGTCAAATGACTTGTGAGTCTCGATCTTCCATGGTACTTCTGAATGTGTGATCATTAGGGTTGGGTTGGGAATTCGCATGCCTATGGGAACTCATCATTGGATGAGCATGGGTAGGGTAGGGTAGCATATGGAGGGGGCTTCTATCTTGCAACCTGGTGATCATAGCACCATGGGTTGGTAGAGGGAGCTTTATTTAAGTGATAACTAAAGAAAATATTGGGTGGTAATAAAACTTACGATAATAAAATGTGTGAGCACCCAATTAAGTTTGAGGACACACGATCTAAGCTTGGGATTTTTGATGCCAAGTGACTCTCCATAATGTCAGATCTTACTTAGTAGCCCATTGAGATGTTTGACCAGGACCTGTAGTTTATGCATTGTCTATGTATTGGATTCAGTCATCAAACTGCTTGGCATGTGTGTTAGCCATGGAGGTTGTTTTTGTGTGTTTGTGGTTGGATCATTTTCTCCATCAGCACGGCAGGTGTGGACCTACGGGTGCCACGTGGTTGGGAGGCATAGCTACCTATAACACTACTAGGGACCAGTTTATAGAGACGATCTATTGTTCTAGTGCAACCGTTGTTGGATGTTGTCACTTGGTACTTCACATTTTGGAGTATGCTTTCTTCTCATTTATGCTTTCATTGGGATGCTTGTATATCATGTTAGATGATGTCAATTTTGACACATTTCCTTATGTTGTTGAATAGCATATGATAGATGATGTTATCTACTTGTAGGATTATCTTATGCTTTCCACTAGCATGTTAGATTTCCTTATGCTTATGATTGTAGCATGTTTTAGTAGTGACATCACTATTATGATAGTACTGATGATCTGGTTAGTGGCTTGGGATGTTACACATGGGGGATGGCTAGGGCCTATGATGGTCTTATGATGCCATTAATGGTTGGGAGGAACCACGTACTTAGTTGGTTATTTTGCTCATTGTAATGTTAATTATGTTTAAATGAGATGTTGCTTTCAATATGCTGTGATGTTTCCTTTTTGTACTTTTCCTTTTTAGTTGATTAGATGGTTAGACTTTGCTTCCAGTTTTATTTCTTTCAATTATGATTCGAGTGTCCTTGCCTAGAAATGTGGATCTAGTACTCCCCAATGTGGAGGAACTTTATTTCATAGTTTCCTTAGCTTTTTGTTTCATTTTGTTCTTGAGTGTTGATTTGGGATCTCACACAAGATTTCACTTTCTCGCACAAGGATGCAAGTCTTTGAGCAGCATGTTGCGTTACTTTGCACAGAAATTCACTTCTTCACGTGAAAACCAACATCAATTTATGCTGTTGGAAATGCACTTCCTCATGCAAAAATGCACTTCTTTGTGTGGCACTATGCACTTCTTGACACGAGAATCTAGTATTCTTGGGCTTAGCACGAAAAAATGGGGGCTATCTAGGCTTGTCGAAGAAAAGTTTAGAAATTGGTTTTGGGTGCCCTTTTTGGTTTTACACCTTCCTAGTTCAAAAAAGATTTCCTAAGGGGTTTAAAATATATCGTTTAAGTATAAGGTCCTTATAGTTAAGGTATATTTTAATATATGCAACGATTCATTTGAGATAGGTTCCAAACCTCTACGAGCTAAGATAAAGATTCTAGAAAATTTTAGGGCTTCAGAAATTCAGACTTAGCCAAATTTCAGGGCTTCAGAAATTTAGACTTAGTCAAATTTCAGGGCTTCAGGATTTCAGACTTAGCCAATTTTCAAGAGTCAGCATTTGTCTATCAACTTGGTCAATCTCTTATGATTTCTTATTTATGTTTTGGTTAGTAGTGGCATTTGGAGGTCCGTTGGTGTTTGGTTGTTTGTCAGTCTTTCGTTGCGATCTTTATGATCTATGAATGTTGCTATCATGTGCACTACACTTGGTTTCAAAAAATATATATCTTTCTTGTATTTCATCCTTATCCCAAGGATCTCTAGGTGGGGCATTACACAACTCTTCATAAGGATGAAACTAGGTACACGTAGAAATGTGATAAATGCCAAAGAATGGGAAGGCCTACTAAATCAGATGAGATGCCCCTGCAGCCACAAGTTGTTGTAACATCTTTTGATAAATGGGGAATTCACTTTGTTGGGCTTATTGAACCTACTTCACAAGGTAAATCTTATATTCTAGTTTGAACTAATTGTGTCACCAAGTAGGAAGAAGCCAAGCCTATGAAACACCCTACAAATAAAAATGTTGCTAAATTTTTATATGAGTCCATTTTCACAAGATTTGGTGTCCCTAGAGAATTAGCATATGACCAAGGTGATCAATTCATTTCAAATCTTATAACTGCCTTAATGGAGGAATTCCAAATTAGGAATGGAAAATATTTTCCCTATCATCTACAGGACAATGACAATGTAGAGGTAACTATTAGGGAGCTTAAATCAATCCTTACCAAAATTGTGTTAGTTCATAAAAAATATTGGGCAACAAAACTTCCTAAAGCACTATGGGCTTACATAACTTCATAGAAAACCAATACTGGATTCACACCTTTTTAGCTTGTCTATGGTGAGTTAGCTATGATGCCTATGGAGTTTGAGCACAAGACCTTAAAGACGGCATTGGAATTAGATTTGGATCTTACTACTACACAAAGGGAAAAAATTTCAACTCTAAATGGAGGAAATCTACCTTCCATAATACATAGATGGTGCAACAACAAAGGAAACAGTGGCATGATAAATTTATAAAGGATAAATAGTTTGCAATTAACAACTGGGCCCTTCTTTATGATTCTAGATATCAACATACGCCTAGGAAATTTCAAGTGAGGTGGTTGGGACCTTATGAGATCGTTTTTGTTTTTCCTAATGGTGTCATTCAATTGTCAATCATTGATCCTATGTGTTTCAAATTGCTAGTAAATGGACAAAAGCTTAAGTTGTATCATAAGCCTCAAAACAAAGAATAGTTCCTAAAGCAATTTCAGTCTGAAGCTGATGAAGACCTCATGTAACATCTAGACTTAAGCTTTCTAGTCATGGTCATTCTTCTCTTTAGCGATCAAATCATTTCATAATAAGTACTTTCTTTATGAAAGTATCTTCTCCATAATAAATTCCATATTTCCACCTCATAATTCTTTCTCTTTCCATCTTTCCAACTCATCATTCTCAACCAATAGATGACAAATTTTTTTTATCATCAGCACTTTTCCAAGTTTGTACATACTATCCATGATATATATTTCATTATTTGTTTTTTTAATCCAGTTGCACTCTTGTCACATGTGCAATTGTGGGACCAATTTCTTAATTGAGTTGGGGGGAGAGATTATTATTTTTGTTATATGTAATTATCAATGTTATTCTTTCACATTCAAATTTTCACTTTCACAAACCTTTTCCAAATCTTCGCAAAATCTTGCCACATTTCCACTTTTGCATATGATGTGACAGCTTTAAAGGAATTATCTATTTCACACATTATTTTCTAAGATGGCTGGCACAAGAAGTCTAATGAGATAATTATGATAAATTAATTTGTAATATGTGAAGATTTACACTTATGTTTCTATAAGATCTTAACTCCAAGAACCTTTTTTATTTCTCCTACAACTATTGCCTTTGTCGACTCTATGCTTTGAATTTCTTTGCTACAATTCCTTGTTGTGACCTTGAATTTCATCTTCTGCAGTGAATTTCTTTTCTTGGTGTGTATTTTGGTACTCTGAGAAGATGGGAGGAAGTTTGGTTTGTCATGAACCTACAATCCATAATGTCTTATTAGGTGACCAAGCATGCAAGGCACATTTTTAAGCCAGGGGTTGGCTTGACTACATTCAGAAGCTTACCAGCTAGGATGATGAAGTGGCAACTCAATTTTTTAGCAAATTGAGAAACAATATAGCTATGGTCAAGGGATTGAGTGTGCCATTAACTAAGGAAATTGTAGCAAAAGTTATGGGGTTTTTGTATGAAGGGGAAGAGTTTTTAGAAAATTTTGATCCCACAATTGCTAGAGCATAGTTTACATTGCATACAGACTCACCATTGGACGTTGACAAGAAACAAGGTATGAAAAAATTGTCATTTCCAAACCCTTATATGGATTGTGCAGTATATATCATAAAATATTTTACTTGTAAAGTTAAACAAACATCTCTACATTATGTTCATTTCAATTTTTTTAAGTTTCTTACGCCATGACAATTGGTCGGTCAATGTTCCCAACTTTCTATTCCATATTCTGAAGAAGAGGGCTTCACTTGTGTAGGGAGGTAAGCTTAACATTATTTCTCACCATTTTCTAATTAAGCTAATAGTGGAAAAGGCATTGAGAGAATAAACATATATGTCATGGGAAATTTTTCTTATAGGAGAATTTGGAAACCAAACCCTTAGTCCTATAGGGCAGAGAGTAGGAAAATAGATTCGCACCGAACATGGGATTAGAAAAATAATCAAAAAAATGGAATCAATGTCTTCCTTTGGGGATTCTAAAATTTCTAGGCACACAAACCTTGAGAATTTTCCTATAGCTTCTACGTCTTGGTCAAACTAGGCTAAAGGCAAGAAGAAAGTCAATTTTTCTAAAGTAGCCTCACCCGCTTCCAAAAGGAAGAAGAAGCCTATAAAGGAAAAAAAAACACCAGTACGGAGAATTCGTAGGGTGCAAAAAAAAATTTCTGCAAATGAACCACAAATTGGGTCAACAATTAATTTTGAATTTTCTGAGCCACTTGAGTAGGGAATAAATGAACCTGGTGATAGTCAATGAAATTTGTCTGATTCACCACCTGAGATTGAAATAGAGCAACCCTCTACAGATGAAAAGGGTGAAGTATGAATAGTGATGAAAGATGATTCTAGTTCTAATGAACAAAACTGTAGGTTTCAGAGGAAGGGTTCATCCTCACAAGGACCCCAATTATTTAATGACCCTGTTGACTCAGTGAATGACAATGTGTCAAAAGGAAACTTTCCTATGGAAGAAGACATAACAAAATCACCTCCTACAGCATCAAGAAGAAAGTTCTATGAAGAGGATTTTGGAGTTGATATTAGCTTTGTGAATGAAGTTGTAGAAAAAATACATAAACAAGGTTTAGATGTGCTAGCTTTAGTTGCTTGGCAATTTGAAAAACCTAAGAAGACTAAAGTAGTAGAGATGCACCCTCTAAAGGTTAAAATTCAAGTTAATGATGAGACTATCAATCCAAATATAGTAGGAGAAAACCCTAGTGAGAATAACATGTCAGGTGCCTCTCATTCTATATCATTACTCTATGTTATTTCTCATTTGTCCAACCAGTTGACTTTGGAAAGAGAGCAATGGAAACAACAACAAAAAAAGGTTGAATCAAGCCATTGATAGTCATTATCAAGATCTTTTGGAAAAGGAGGAAGAAGTGGAGTAGCTATGTACAAAATTTACCAAGGTAACTTCAATGATACCTAGACTCGTGAATTATCATTCTCCATCTCTTGTTTATGCATTGTTCCAGAAAGAATAGTTCCTAAATTATCAAATGACTTGTGTATTATGGGGTAAGTCTCCATCTTTGCTTTAGCCCCTTGAATTTTCTCAAGCTTTCCAAAATTCTCTTGTAACCAAATAGAATTGATTGTGTGAGCTTTTTCTTCATAACTTTTTAGTATCAAACAATGGAGAATGGAATCCTTGTTGTATGTTGGGGATATTCAGTTAAGGCCCCTGATGTCATGGATACAAAATGAAGTAAGTAGCGAACATGGGCTAAATCTTATAGGGAATTAGAGGAAGAAATTCCCCAGTACCTAAGGCCCAAAGCTAGAGATCCCAAAACCTAATATTATGACTCATTGAAAATTGCTCCATCAAATAAAGGAAGTCATGCAATTTATCCTCTTAGAGATGCAACATTTGATGGATATGTTAAAATAGTTGAGACTAAGTTGCCTGAGCCTATGAAAGAAATACAGTGGCAAAATAAAGAGCCACACTCATCCCTTAATTTTATCATGGAAAATAGAAGAGCCCCTTGGTACATTACATTAGGGAGAGATTGATCGAGTTCTTGGATTCCTCTTACCTTTTAGTCACCCATGCTTATTTCTCCTTTGCTGGAAAATGCCAAAAATTTGGATGATTATGATATGGTAGGAGAGGTAATAAGATGGGAAAAATACAGGGAAACAAAAGGTTTTTACTAGAGCTTTGTGGAAGGAGGTACAAGATAGAAAACTACTACAGATTATAGAATGATAGCCAATGTCAAAATTTTCAACTTTGCTTGAGAACCATCAAAAGAAAAGTTGGGGGGCAATGATGAGGCTAATTTAAGGCCTATTTGGTTAATATTTTTATATGTTTTTATGGCTAAGACTTGGGAACTTTATGAGTTTTTGATGGACTTATTTAGATTGCTATAAGTATATTATTATATGTGTGTGCACTTTGACATTTCTAAGATTGGATGAATATGTTGTACATATGTGCTATACAGTTACATGGAATGAAATTATGTATCTTTCTATATTGCATTGATTTGGCATTTCTTCCTATAGCCATGTGATAAGAGAAAATCTAATATGAGAAAAACTTATTATGAACTTTATTTTGGATATGTATTGTGATTTTTGCATGTGCATTCTAATCTTTTGCAAGGAAATGTCAAGTCAAAAATGGAAGAAGAAGTCAACATCATAAGACAAATTGTTGATAAGAAGTTGGTTGATTGCTTTGAGTTCATAATGATTCCATGACTTTTTATTTATCAACAGTTATTATTGTGGGTTGAGTTAAAGTGGTTATCAATCATTATGGAGTAGATCTAGAATCCATGAACTCTTGAATTCATTTGCAATTGAGTGCAACCTACTCTTGTATTAAATGATGTTGTTTTGTATCTTAAATATTGTCATATCCCTAACATTGGAGGATTCTCAATTTGGGGAGTTTTTTTATGTCGATGTTATAAATAAGTTGGAGTTTAGATTCCTGAGTTAGTTAGTTCTTTTGTGGAATTCTCCTGTAACCCAGTAGTAGTGATAAATACAATTATGTTGCTACAATATATATTTGTGTTTTACTTATGAATGAAATGATATTTACAATTTTTAATCTTTGAGTTGGTATTCATTCACTCTTCTATGGGGGCCCATGTAGGAGGTGAACTTAGTTCATAGGTAGGTATGAATCACTCTTCAGTTTCAATAGAATAGAAGTATTTTAGAACTCTGTTGCTCCTGCAACCATATGGTAACATAATTGTTAATTGTTTCCTGTAGCATAAGAAAATATTTTAGTTTCATGTTTGTAGCATTATTTCTAAGTGCTAGATTAGACTTCTATTTCTTTCCCTAGCTTAGTATTTCTTTCAGCATTTCAACTGCATAGTTGTAATAACATTTAAGATGGGTTGGAGTATATATTTTGTAGGCATCATTTCAAGTTTATGTCCCTAGTTGATAATTTAATGAGCTTAATATGTTATTCTAGTATGATATTTGGCATTTTTGAGATGTAGAGTCATTATAAGAAGGATGTCCAAACCTTAGTAACAGAGTCATTATACTAACCAACCAAGTATACTCAATAA
This sequence comes from Cupressus sempervirens, assembly GCA_028749045.1. Taxonomy (NCBI): domain Eukaryota; kingdom Viridiplantae; phylum Streptophyta; class Pinopsida; order Cupressales; family Cupressaceae; genus Cupressus; species Cupressus sempervirens. The sequence goes on from CM053786.1 coordinate 329,392,104, forward strand.
TTTGGAGCTTAGTGGTGCCTCCTCAAAGGTGATTGAGATGATATTTTATGTTCAACCATATTACTCACAAATACATTTTAAGAATGATATTGAAAGCTTGGTCTTGGAGGATGGGCGATTGGATAAAGATTGGCTTGAATTTCTAGTTGGAGTGACATACATTACAAAATCCTTTATATATTGCATCTTAATAAAGAAAAAGAGAAGAAAAGATACACAAAGAAATAGAAGTTTGAAAAAAAAAGAGTGAGTCCTCATAATGAGATAGTTAATACAATAAGTTATCTTAAGAGATGCCTCTCAAAAGTAAAATTTCACTAAAGTGAAGAAATCTTTATGTATTCTATGTAGAGATTACCAAAATATAGTAGTATATTATACTCAAAGCACAAGAACATTCAAATCATCTACAACCCAATGAGGTTGATTCCAAATAAATATATCCCAAAAGAAGGTCAATCAAAGCATCTAATCTTAAATCATGTGAAAAGATGAAAGGGGTGATTGTAGCAATACGTGTCTAGGATATGATCACTTAACTAGTAGTAAATAAAGGTTAGATTGGAATAAATTGGGAACTTTGTTAGGTATGAAGTATAGTTTTTGGTCAACACTCTTCATGGATAGTCCTCGCTAACATATCAGTGGAATGAATGCACAAGTACACACTAGGTGGTTCAACAAAATGCATTGGTTTTGAGGACCGATGAGGTAATATTTCCACAACTAATCTATGTACTAAACCTATCACAAGATGAATCAAGAAGGTTGGTTTTTTGGTAAAGAAACGTATTGGTCATTTCTTCTTTTAGTGGGGATGTTTTTTGTATTCTCACAACACACAACCCATTTAGGATACTTAGCCTAATAGAGACCATCTTTTTAAGGTGTGTCATATATTTGTGTGCTTTAGCATCCTTAGGGTAAATTTAGTTCAATATTTGGTGAGTAAAATTATTTCCCTAGGTGTGCCCCTAATAATTGGATACCAATTAGGGTTCCCTAGTGGTTTCTCTTTTCCTTATGTTCTTCCTTTTTGGTCTTTTGAATGTGCATGGATCTTGGAACCTATCCAACACTAAAAGCTCAACACTACAACTCCCTTAAGCTCACCAAGTAGTAGAAAGGGTTTTCTATTTCATATTTTTTCACTCTAAAATACCAAAAAATGATGATGACCACGGGACGAAAAATTGGCCACTTATGCTTAATTTGTAATTGTGTATCTTCAAGCTTTAGTTATGGTGGTGCTTAGAGTTGTCTTGTAAAAATATTCAATAAGTTTTTTATCCTACAATAGTTTTAGATCCTTGTTTTGTCTCTTCATAGATTTACGATTTAAGATATGTGTTATTACAAAGTATTTTATTTATTTTAAACTCTAATATTTATATTATTTCATTACTTTTTTTCCACTTAAAAATGGGTCTTTGTGTTTATTAAGGGGATATTTTTCTAAGGTTCTTTTAATATAATGTTATTGGCCCGATTTCTATCTTTATCTCCTCATCCTTGGCTTCCCCTAAATATGATGGCTCTCATCTTACTAACCCACATGATTCATCGTGCATTAATGGTTTATATTGCATTTAATTATCACTACTGGTGATTAGTATTTTATTTAAAAATTTATCTTGTCTTAATCCCTCACGATCATGCAATCAAAATTCTAATTGTGTTAGTTGATCATGAATTCATGGGAGGGTGTCATTTGGTACATTGTGGTTGGTTGAAAGGTTGTAGAATATTCCTTTTGGTGGTTAAGGTCTTTAATTTGTTAAAGTTAATGTTATTAAAGAGTTTGTATTTTAGCACACATGAATTTTGACAATGATCTTATGTTTGGAATGATAAATTTTCTTAAATTTAAATTTATGAGTAAGGAATTATGTTTCAATCATTAAATAAGGTTTGAACAAGATCAACATTTGTCCCATATTCATGATTACATATACTAATTTCTCAATGATCAACAGACTATGAGATTATACCACGCATTCATGAAAGTATATTAAGTATATAGTTAGTGGGGCCTATTTGGATACAGTATTTAGTAATATGTTTGATAAATTAAATGTCAGGATGATCGATTCTCATTATTCAATCAAATTAATCAATGGAATACATTCAAACTCTTTTCAAAAATGAGTAGATTCATTTTCTCATGTGAGTGATGAATTAATGGAGGAAATATTGGTTTTTTACAAGTGTTTATGAATGTTTTAAAGTAAACTTAAAGAGAATTGTGACTCGAAAAATGCATATAGAGAGAAATATTTGGTGTATGACGATTCAAGTTGGTGATTCAAGACTTTTCCAATGAAGATTGTTAGGGATTTGAGTAGTAAGATAGTAGGTGCATCCTTTATGATTTTCTAGTATTTTTAAAGTAATTCATGGTCAAATTTCTATGAAACTCTTGGGGTTTGATTTGAAAAGGATTGTAGGAATATGGTATTTTTAAAAAATAAAAAAAATTGATTAAATTGAAGAGAATTGTCATTTTATAGTGTGCCCTATTTTTTTCATTTCTTTTGTGTTTGAACCTTGGGTAAATTCAATATGTTGTGATGCAAAGGTATTAAATTTCAAACCACTAGTTCTATGTTACCTCGGGAACACCTTGCCAGCTACTGGCTCAAGTAGTGAAATATACCCACAACCTTGAATGTGGTCTTGATATTATGTTTCTAATATCAACTCTATCTAGAAAAAATGTTTCAACCCTTAGTTCTCACTTCTCAAACCAACCAACTATACTTCCTTCTTTAAGTGGCTTATTCCTTGCAGCCCTATTTTAGCTGCTTTCATCAATTTTCTCTCAAATATGATATTGTAACAACCCAATAAATTGGTGATTAAAATACACTTTTTGGATTAATTGAAGATCCCAAAGTATCACCTTTGAGCTCTATCAAAGAACCTGTCAATACTTCAAAAGTTTGGATGGCTAATAGGCCTAATTAGGCTTAGTTGTGAGAAAAGTACCAAAGAATGGTCATATTTTCACAAACTAATTATAGAAGCAGTTGGATCAATACATGAATCCTATAAATTCTAATCTTCACCTTCAAACTCAACTATTCATGGAAGATATTGTCATTTCTTTCTCTGATTTCCTAAAATATTAAGGAGAATAGCCCGCCTAGGCTTGTCGTTATAAATCATATTTACAATATACACCAAAATGATTTGAAGATTCCTTAAATATATTTTTATATCCAATCAAATCCAAAATTCTGTGGTGAGTGGATGGATATAATGTGATAAATTGAGGGTTCTTTACAAACCCTTGATTTACAATCAAATTTAGACCTCCTGTCAAAGAATTTCATTTTTCTCCCATATCATAGTGTTTCACAACCTAAAACATGATTCATTTTAAAAGTAACTCAACACTCTAAACATTCATAGATTTTTCAAATCTTCACTCATTTTTACATGTATGTGAGAGAAATAAAGAAGCAAAATTTTAATGAAAAAATAGAATTTTCCTTTGTTTCTATATCCAAACTTATTCAAAAACCTTTAGAAATTGTTCATACATTTCAATAATGATCTAATTAAACCAAAACATCCTATATACATGTGAATCCTAGATTTTTGAGGTCTTGTGTATTTTAAAGACTCTTAAACTTCCAAAGTTGCTAGAATTTCATAGTTGTAAAAGTTAAACTTTGTAATATGCATGCAAGCAATATTAAACTACCATGCATTTCTATTTGTGTGAGCCCTCTAAAACATTTGGATGGTCCTAATATTTAACCAAATGAACTAATTACATTCTTATAGGCTAGTTGAAAACTTGAACATGATGGCTTATAAGTGTGCCAAATCATACAAGTGCCTTACAAAATAAGCCTATATTATAACTAAACATAATCAAATGACTAGATGACATAAACACAACTTATCAAATATGCATGGAATGATCTATCATAATTCATGATGGATATATGTACATGCGGAAATGGAATAAGAAAACTCTTTATGTAGGTTCCTATGTACTATACACCCCAGGCAAATTTATCTCAAGCCCACTTGAGATGATCTTTTATAGAGTGGTACCATGCTTCTTAATGTCCTCCTTTGTCATCCATACAACATCCACATTTGACTATCCTCCAATTTTGACTAGATGTTACTTATACTCCTTTCCTCTTATTTTTTTCACCACTTTGGTATAAAGTATCCTCTCTAATTTTGGTGCCCCCTTCAATAGTAAATCTTTGATGTCTTCCACATTTGTAATCTTCCATTTATCAACTTGTTTATTTGTTGCTTTGAATGGTGTGAGGTCTTCTATGTTAATGAGAGAGATTCTTGTCTCAGGTGGCAATAAAATCTCATAGGAATTGCTTCCAAACTTCTTCACTATTTGGAAAGGACCTACTTTTCTTAACATGAGCTTGGTATGTTTAGCTTTTGGTAGCCCTTCCTTCTTTACATTAACCCAAACTAAGTCTCCAACTTCACATTTGAAGAGACTCCTTTTCTAATCTATGTACTTCTTATACATTTTAGAAGTTTCTTGAAGTTGTTATTTGATTTCATCATGGATCTCTTTGATGGTAAAATAGTACCAAGTATTTAGTTGTAAAATCAAAGCACTTTAATAAAGACGTAGACTTCTACTTTACTAGGACACTAAGCCATTCAAATGTGTGTGAGAGAAAGAAGGTAATTTCTAAGTATGATTCCACTTATGATCCGAATTAGATTAGCTAGACCCAAAGGAAAAGGGGTGCCAATACCAAATCTAGGTTATAAAGAGGAATGCAATAATAAGAAATATACTCTCTTTGGCCTTGATAGGATAGTGTGAATGTGAAATTGAACTAATTACTTTGGAAATGTAAATCTAGATGCTATGTGAATACAATCAACCCAATTAAGATGCAAATCTAGGGTAAAGTTATGAAAGAAAATGAAATATGAAAGACTTAACTTGAAATGCATAGAGGAACATATATTTTCTCTCAAGAAAATTTGGATCTGGATCTTTTCTGAACTATAGTCTACAGATCTTGGAATGAAATGACAAAAGGAACAAAACCTAGAAATCTCCCTAGAATCTAAGACTAAAGGACTAGGTCAATGACTTGGAAGGATGTCCTACAACCAGGTTGACATAGTCTGCAACTCTAAAACTAATGACTCTAGAAAGCTTTCAAACTATAGATTCCAGATCTATGATATTTTTTACTCCCAATCTAAAAATTAACACACAAAAGAAATGTTTGGGGGTTGGGGTTTGATGAGGGCTTTTCTTGGTCAAGCCCTAGGTTCAAGAATTAACCATAAATGTCATGCCCAAAATATAAGGGGCAAAACACACACACAATTTTTTTTCAAGGTTAAAAATTAAACTACTCTAAGTTTGATATGTTTGAGTTCAAAGTTAAAGTATAGGTTCTCTACATTACATTTTAAGATTATAAACTTGAGGAGAAATAAATCATTAAATAGAACTCTCGCTATAAGATTGATATTAACATATGTTTCATTAACTCATTAGTCTAACATAACCTCGTTTTAAACAAAACATACTTATTGGTTAAAAACTTTACTTAATTTAAATCTAAGTTAATCAATCTACAAACAACTACACGATTAGTACTAATCTTATAAGATAAGATATAACTACACAATGTACTTGAAACCTTTGGATATACTAATTAAATTTGTTACTTAATTAAAACTAATTTCTAGATAAAGTTAACATATCTAATTTCAACCACACTATCCTATGAACTAGGGTAACTTATTTTATCATTTAAGTGGGATACTTAATTACACTAATATGAAAATATTTAAAATTGAACTAACCAACAACATGCATACCAACTATACCATTTAAAAATATAAAGAAAAATACTCAACTATCTTCTAACAATAATTGTGATAATTTCCAAACTTACTAACAAGAAATAATAACAACTAAAAATTATACTACACTAATTTACCTAACTAACTAATATTCACCAACATATTTAAAATATATCCTAAATTAACACTTGAACTAGAATAATAAAACAACTTGCAAATATCGAAATTACCAAATGATACTAGTCACTAATATTTAAAATGTTACAAATACAAACATGAAACTTATTAACTAGTCCTAACTAAATCAATTTTAAAATCAGCATAGTACTAGACTTACTTAATTCAAAACTAGAAGAAAATAACTAAGCTAATTTAATAATTTAAACTTTAAACTATCCTAACATTACCACTACAAAGGCTATACATGCTAACTAATTCTAACAACTATGCTAACAACAAAATAATATTAATAACTACTAACCTAATAAAATGAATTATATAATAAAAGAAAACTAATAACAATACTAACTAATATTAATCCATGAATAAATGTACATGATAAAATTCCACCAATTTTTAAGACTAAAATTTTAAATGACAAACAAACTAAACTAAAATAAGGTAACTAACATTCTAACTTAAATGAATTTATTCTAAAACTAGCCTAACATCTAATCCTACTAAACCAATACTTAAACTAACAATCTTAACACAAAACTGACTTACTATCTTAAGCATAGTATCCTACACTAACTCCTAACTGAACAATCGCCTAACCCACCCTTAACTAACTTACACTTGGCAAAGGGGACAAGTGGACTGTCCCATCCACTTTTCTCATTCTCCCATGCAAGAACACGCTACCCTAGGATGCTTGGCACGCTACCCAGGGAGTTGGAGCACTTCCCAATAACGCTCCACCTTAAGGGAATGTTGGAGATCCCAACAAGGAAGGTGGTGTCAGTAAAAGGAGGTTAAACCTTTGCTTGGGTTGAAAGTTGCCCCACCCACTTGCCTTGGACGTCCACCAAGGAAGTGACACACTGTCCCGCGACTGAATTTTGCAGCCCAAGTACACTCTCCCAGGGAAGTACGCTTGGGATGGTAGAGGGGTGAAGGAATAAGAGTTTTGGAATAATAATAAATTGCACACCATTAATGTCTTTTTCATTCAAATTGCCATTTCTCATGGGTCAAGGCAAAGATGTTGACAAGAATTCACTAGCTATGAGGAGAATTAGAATTAATTACATTGTCCTGAGAGATATGACTAGCCTTTCCTTACCAATTATGTTTGTATAGACATTGAAGCCTAAGGTCACAAGGGTTAATAGCAATCAAGTCTAGTGGTTAGTTTAGGATAGCTATAAGGTGGTAGTGAATGCATAAAGTTTTGTTGGTGAGAGGTGTCACAAGATGCCCATTTGATATTTTAATTATAAATGCATTTAATTTATAATCCTTTTTAAAAGGTTTAATATTATATTTTAGTTGCAAACCAAAGGAATAATATAGAGAATATTCTCTGTGGCCTAGGAGGGAATTAAATTGTTTTCCCATACATTTCCCAAAGAGGGTTTTTAGACCTGGAGATGCACTTTTTTTTTGAAAACCAATTTTGACTAAGTGTTGGCATGTTTTATATTTTTTGGTTATACTAGGAATGAATACTAACCTATTTACAACATTGATATCCAATGAACAAACATACTAACAAGGATGTGTAAAAGGTTATATTTTCTCCCTCTCTCCTATAATTTATGTTTTATTAATCATTATATATACATCAAAGTGTATGCTCCTTTTTTTTAATACAATGGAATACATAATCTCTTAATCAAATTGATATTGTTCATAATGAAACTTAACAATGAAAGCGATAACTTTGTGATCACAATGTAAGATTTTGATTACATTTAAAACTTAGACATCCATTTGGAAACTTCAACATAACAAATTGCCTTCCATTAACATAATTGAAAACATGAAATTCATAATTCAAAGACATTATCTATCATCCTATTTTCCTCACATACATATGCCAAAATTGAAATCACATAAGAGTATTGCAAGGAGAATTTCATAATCTTTTCATTTGTCTATCATTCATCTTGGTTCAAGGCTCCATCAAGAAAGAACCAGTAAGAAAACCCGATGTCTTTGCCAATACATCAAAATTCAAATACATTTCACATAATATTACAATTCAAAAGAAATCTCTTCAAAATCCTTCACAAGTACTCTCTTCCAATACCTTCAAAACTTCAAGGAAACACAAGGAGAAGACAAGAGCTGACTCGGTGAATCATCACAACATCAAGAACAATTCAAACATGCACCCTAACCTGGTTTTTCACTATAGGTCCAAACATAGAACCTGACTGGGCGGGAGGTGGATTTTCTCAATCGGAGATGTCAATCACCATGCCATAACATATCCCTTTCAAGGCTAAAACATCAAGAACTTCCATTCTTCCACAAGGCCCTTTCGAGGCTAATACCACAAGGATTTTCATTTCTTTCCATATTCAAGAATTTGCAATATTAAACAAGGCATTTGATGACAACTAGGGGCCCATACACCCTACCCTCTTTCCCTCCTCTCACCATGAGAGGAGACTCTACACCATTGAGGTCCAACTAAGGCCCTACCCTCGTACATGGCCACTTCTTCCTTATCCAAGGGTGAGTGATGCCAAAACAATCCCCATGAAATCCTCTCAAAACACAAAACATCAAGAAAAGCATAAGAATGAATCAAGAACAAACAAAAATCCCTCTAAACCCATCCCAACACACAAGCAAGCAAAAACAAAGAACAACACAACAACTTATACATGATTCAAGCATAGACAAAATGAAGGAACAAATCAATGGAGTGAAGAATCCCTACCCTCACCAAAAGAGTTATGGCAAAAATGGTGGTTTGAGAAGAGCTTTTCCTTTTCTTCCTTCAATCTTCAAATTTTCTCCAAATCTAGAGATTGGGTAACAATCCCAAAACTACTCCAAAATCCTCTAAGTATGATCCTTAACTCAACTAGACTCCAAAACAAACTCAAGATGGAGTTTAAGTCACCAACACATGTAGATAACAATCAATTTTCGCAATCCCTCAAAAATAGGGCTTTTGAGTGACCCTAAAAGTCAAACAAGGAGGCTAAGGGGGTGGAAAATTCTCCCCACCCATACCCTTACCCCTAGGGCACTTAAATTTGATGTTTTCAAGCCTTAGAGACATAATAGGAACAATTAAAAGCTACGAGAATAATAAAATCAAATAACAACCTTTTAAAGATAGACAATGCAAGGATAGCATATTTAAACAAGGGGTTCAATTTTGTCTTTCCTTTAGGTCTCTCGGCTACATGTCCTGCACACTCATTGCACACATCAATAGGTTCAAGAAATCACATGCATTATGAAATTTATGTATCAGAAAAATCATATAAATTAAAACATCCATTTTCTAATGATCAATTATTTATCTAATTCTACTCATATTCCCGACCATTTGAATTATATAATCAAAGTGTTAGTTTTGCATTCATTTACTTTATCATCATCATGTTCGTAAAGAATTAAATGATGAAATCAAATATCTAAAAGTAAGGCATCACACATCATAAATATCATAATAATGTTCAGTGCATCAAATAATGTTCTGACGTATCAAGTCATGAGTATCAAAATAATAATATATCATCGATGCTAGGATGGGTCAGGGCAAGGCCTCACAATAAATGAGAAATATAAATATAAATATCTGTAAAGAACAAGATAAATGTTAGGAATTACCTTTCCTATGTGTGTATGTAATGTAGTTGTATTGTAGATCTTGAATTAGGAATGTAGGTTATCTCCACTCTTTGCAATGGATCTACCATAATTCCATCATGGTGTCATGGATATGCATATGCATCAATGAAGAAGATGATGAATTCCTCAATGCCAATCTCCTCCCTTGATGACCAAAAATGTGCTAGATCATGAAAAGGAAATGCTCACAAAGGATTCTTTAATACTATATAAAAATCTCCTTGCTTGAATACTTGAAAAAGGCTTGAATGCTTGAACTCCTTAAATGCAAAAACTAGAAATTTTCACTAGAGAGAAAGAGATTGAATTGCTTGAGATGAGATATGAATGAGATGCTTGAGATATGATGAGATATGAAAATGAAGGCTCTGAGTTTCCTCATATATGAATTTTTGAGTGAGAAAACAATGCAGGCCAATTGGATAATGTTCATAAACTAATTATACCCATGAGGACTTTCAGGCCTCGAGGTCCAAAACTATCAAGGACTAGATTAAGCTAGGTCAACCTAGTCCACAATTATGTCAACCTGAGAGGAGTAGGTGGACCTCAGATGACTTGGTCTGAGAGGACATGTCCTAGGTCCCATAGAGAGTCATGAAAAATGCTAGAAAGATAGGATGGAAATATGGAAGAGAGAAGAGGAAAAGAGGAAAAGAAGAGAGAGCATATGCATATCTATGGTCTAAAGAGAGAAACATGAAGAGGAGGGAGCTAAAAGTCTTAAAAGACAAGTGTGTCCATTTCAAGATGAAACACCAAGTTTCCTTCACAAAGTCCTCCAAACATGTCCCACAAACTTCACATACTTGTCTGAAACTATGATGAGAGGTAGTCCACGAATCCTTGTGACATCTTTGGAAAAAAAAATCTACTATATGGGAAGCATCACTGGTTGATTTGCATTACAAGAAATGAGCCATCTCGTTGAACCTATCAACTACAACAAACACATTATCATGCCCTCTTTGTGTATTGGCAACCCTATCAAAAAATCCATTGTTATGCTCTCCCATGAACTAGATGGTATTGGAAAAGGTTAATATAGCCCTACATTTGTAGCCCTCCCTTTGGCTCTTTGAAAAATCATACATATTTCCAAAAAGTGTCTAACATAAATCTAAAGTTTAGGCTAATAGTAATACCTCCTAACCAACTCTAAGGTTTTATCCAAACCAAAGTGTCCACCCATGGTTCCACTATGCTTTTATTTGATAAATTTTGACCTCATAGAACACCTAGGTACACATAGTTTCCCTCCTCTGATAATGTTTTTTTCATATATCAAAAAATCAAAAAACTCTACATGATATGTATCACCAAAATCGATACATATCTTGTATGTTTCACTAAAATCAAGATTTGATGCATACATGTCCTTTAGTGCTTCAATTCCCACACTTTCTAATTGAATTTGGGAGACAATTATGTTCCTTATACTAAGTGCATCAGCTACCTTGTTGGCTTAGCCCATCTTGTGCTTAATGGTGAAGGTATAGGCTTACAAAGCCTCTACCCATTTCATGTGCCTATGACTTATCTTGTCTTGGATATTGAGAAAACTAAGTGCTTGGTTGTCTATATGCACCACAAATTCCTTTGGTAATAAGTAATACCTCCACCTTTTAATGGCTTGAACCAAAGCATACATCTCTAAGTCATATGAAGAGTACTTCTTCTTGGCTTCATCAAACTTTTCACTTGAGAAAGTCAATGGTCTGCCTTCTTGGCTAAGAAGAACCCCTATAGAAACCTTGCTTGCATAACACTCCACTTGGAAAACTCTATTAAAATTAGGTAAATTGAGACTTGGTTTCTCACTAACCCTCTTCTTAAGCAATTCAAAATCTGCATTAGGTGATTGACTCTACAAAAACTTAGACTTACTTTCCACCTTTGATGGTTTCTAACATAGGAGCACATATATGATTGAAATTTCTTTTAAAATTCTTATAAAATGTAGCAAGACCATGAAATTTTTTAACATCTCTAAATATTTTAGGAGGTGGCCAAGAGAGTATATCACTTACGTTGTCTTTATCCATATTCAAGTTCCCTTGGGAGATCAAAAACCAAGATAATTCAGCTCTTCTTGCATGAATAGGCATTTTTCCAAGTTTATCACCAAATTCTTCTCCTCATGAAGTCTTTTCATTCAATATGTTTGAGGTGTTCTTCCTTTGTCTTGTTGAAAATCAATATTTCATCCAAGTAAACTATAATAAACTACCATTGAAGTCTTTGAGAACTCCATTCATAATCATTATGAAGGCACCAAGGTCATTACACAACCCAAATGGAATGACCTTCCACCCATACAAACTATCGTTGGAAAAAGAGGGGTAAAAATTTATTAAGACATAAAGAGATACAACAAGGAGAGCTCAACAAGGAGTTCTATCCTGAGCAACAAGTTCATCAAATTCTTGCACCATCTCAAAGGGAAGTCGCCCCTTATCCATAATTTTCTAGCTCAGAGCTTAATTATAAATATATAAAAGTGCATACAAACCATCATTGGTTTTGAAATATTTTTTCCAATCATCTCCAACTCATATCTTGATTTAATGATAGCCACTCTTCAATTCAATCTTAGGGCAATACTTTGCACCCCTTAAGAAATTGAGAAAATCTTTAATTCTTAGCATTGGAAACCTATATTTTATTGTAATCTTTATAATGACCCTTGATTGAGTGAAAAACCCCCATCTCCCTTCCTTCTTTGGTGCCAAAATAGAAGGTACAACACATAGACTTAAACTCTTTACAATTAAACTAGAAATTGTTAATTCCTTCACATGTCTATCTATCTCCTCATGTTGTTGGGCATTTGTCTTGTATGCAACCTTATTTGGCAAGGTAGCATCAAGAATGAATTCAATACAATGACTAATGTCTCTTATATGTGGTAAAGTCTTGGGTATACCTTTTGAAATCAGACCTTCATACTTGTCCAAGAGTACTTTCGCGTCACTAGGATTTGCCTTCTTTGTTTCATCCTTCTTATCATCTTTAATTGGTTCTTATTATTATGGTTTGGGTATTAAATAAAAACAAGGCCTAGTTTCATCCTTCATATCTTTCAAAAATCCTTTCCTACTTACCATCATATTTTTAGCTTCCTTCTCTTTACTCTCTTCCACTTCTTCATGATCAACAAATAGAATCAATCTAATCACTTTTCCATCCTTCTTGATGGTGTACACATTCAATCTTCCATCATGTTGTGCTTTCAAATCCAATTTTGAAGGCCTACCAAACAATATGTGGCATGCATCCATATAAACAATATCAAACAACATTTTATCCTTACACTAGCCAATATGAGATTCAACCCATGCTTGCTCATTTACAAGAGTTAGTTGACCCTTTGTTAGACATGAAAATTCTTGGGGAAAAGGATGAGGAACTCTCTTAAGTTTTATTTTATGAACCATCTCAAGAGAAACTATTTTTTTATTAGATTCTAAGTCAACAATGACCTTACATTCCTTACCTTCTGATTTACAAGCAGTCCTAAAGATGGCCTTCCGTTATGGTGGCTCCATTGTACTAGGTACCTTCAAAAGTGTTCTTCTAGTCATCCAATTTTCTCCTCTTTTAGAAAATATATCTAAATAATGTCTCCTTGTTGCAATTGAAGCATGTAATTTGGAATACTCTTCTACCACCAAATATACCTCTTCAATTAACTCTTCTACCTATAAAATTTGTTTCATTTTGACTAGTTTTCTTTCGTGGTGTCTTTATGTTCTTCATGGTTTTGCCCTCTTCCTTAGAAGTTTCCTCTTTCCCTTTGATTTCTACCTCTTCCTTTGTTGATTTACTATTGTCTTCTCTCTGATTTTTCTTTTCCATTTAAGGACAATTGATGACATTTTTTAATTGTATCAAAACATAATATATTGAGTTCTTCTTGTATACTCATCCTCAATCTATTGAGGTATCTAGCAACTTTCTCACTTTCACATTCAATTTTCTTGATCCTTAGACTCAATCTCTGAAATTCTTTGATATAGGTTATGATATCAAGTTATTTTTGTTTTGGATTTTGTCTTCTTATATGTAGTTGGACTTCATAATCCTCAGGTACATAAGTCTCCTTAATCTTGTCACTCATTATGTTCTATAAATTTATAATGTTTTTCTCTTCTTTTGACTTGGAAATATTTACCTTATCTTTCTCTACTAAAATTTCACATTCAAAGTGGATTTTTAGGGATTCTATCCAATCAAAAACAACATTAGCATTCATCTTGCTGAAAATATGGGTAGGTCACCTTTGGCATCGTTGTTGCCTACTCTTTCAAGGGCTTCTATGAAGTATCTCCAACTTGTAGGAAAGTTCACCACCTCCTACTCAAGGGAATTTTCTTATTCCCCTTTTTCCTCCTTCTCTAAGGAAACCTTTACTCCCTTCTCCATTTTTCCCTTCAACTTCTCAAACTCAATTAATAACCACTTATTAGGTTTCTCTTATTCTTGCATCTTCTTTGCCAATTTAGCATTGGTGAACATATTTGATGTCTCACCTTCAAACTCTAATTCTAACATAAAATATTTTTCTTTGGGATCTTTCCCCAATATTTGATACCAATAATGATGCAGAGGTATTAAATTTCAAACCACTAGTTCTAAGTTGCCTCAAGAACACCTTGCTAGCTACTGGCTCAAGTAGTGAAATACACCCACAACCTTGAATGGGTTCTTGAGATTATGTTTCTAATCTCAAATCCACCTAAACACAATGTTTCAACCCTTAGTTCTCACTTCTCAAACCAACCAACTATACTTCCTTCTTTAAGTGGTTTATTCCTTATAACCTTGTTTCAATTGCTTTCATCAATTTTATCTCAAATCTTATATAGTACCAACCAAAAAAATTTGTAATTCAAATACCCTTTTTTTGTGTTATCAAATACTCCAATATATCACCTTTTAGCTCATCAAAGAATCTATCAACACTTCCAAAGTTTGGATGGCTAATAGGCTTAATTAGGCTTAGTTATTGAAGAACATACCAAAGAATGGTCAAGTTCTCCCAAAATAATTATTGTATCAATTAGATAAATATATGAATGCCCTAAATTTTGGACTTCACCTCCAAACTCTACCATGCATGTAAGATATTGTCATTTCTTGCTCTAGTTTCCTGACAATTGGGGAGAATAGCTTGCATAGGGTTTGTTGTTATAAATTAGTTTTATAAGATACACAAAAATGACTTGAATAATCCTCAACTAAACTCTTATATCTAATAAAATTCAAAATGATGTGGTAAATATATGGATAAAGATGTGGTGGATAGCTAGATATAACATGAGAAATTGAAACTTCTTTACAAACCCTTGATTTACACTCAAATTTAGACCTTTTGCTAATGAATTTCACTATTCTCCCACATCCTAATGTGTCAAAACCTTAAACTTGATTCATTTGGAAGGTGTATCATCTTGAAATGGAAGCACTTCCATGATAAGAATGTTTAGCCCTCCGAGTAAGTGGTATGGGGTCATGTCAAGTGCCTTGAATAGTTCTTTGCATGGATCTAGTTGTTTTCCCCCTATTCTACTTCTCTCCCCTATTTCCAACCTCTTTTGGATAACTTCCTTTGAGAAATTGAAGACTTTGACTTTTTGAGTCAATGACAACCTGATGGGTCTAGGTCAACCTTGAACCTGATCTAGGTTAAGGATGACCTCGACCCTGACCTAGGGTAGAGTTGACCTCAACCTTGACCCTAGGTCCAAATTTCAAGTTCTGGAGGTTTTAGGATGTTGGGTTTTAGAAAGATTCATTTTCCCACTTCTAGGTCGGCCATTTCAATTTTTGGAATGGTAAACTCTTAAATTGCATTTAATCTAGGTCCATTTCTAGGGGTTAAGGTTAATTGGGATTTAATTCTCCAATGTTGGCCTCTCTAGAAGTTTGTGCCCTAGATCACTATATAAGGAAGCCTCCTCCTCTCATTTTCTCTAATAAGAAATAGAAAGAGAACATAACATAGCAAGAGGAGACATTATACCAGATGATCCATTATCAAGCATTCAGACATTCAAGAATTCAAGATCTAATTCATCAAGGAGATCCATCGTCAGCCATTGAAGTATTCAATCTCTATGGAGCCCTCTTGTTGAAGATTTCTCCCTCCACATTCATTCAAGCCTCTTCCTATGCTAAGATCCATTCAAGATTGGTGTTGAAGATCTAATGCCATTGATTTGAGACATCCTACATTCATTTGGAGCATCCATACTTGTGGATTCAAGGATTCGAATCCTCCACAAGGATTTCAACATAAGTAAGGTGGATAGTTCCATTTACTTTGTTTATTCATATTGCAATTTCAACTATATTTCAAGGTTGATTCCAAACTAGGGTTTGACCAAGAAAAATCTCCCATCCAAACAAAAAAAAAATCATTTTTCTTGCAAGTATAGGTACATGACAGTGAATTGAAGTTAAGATTTTGATACCCTTTTTAGCAAACTTCAGAGATACATGAATAGAATAGTATAGCTCAAGGTGGAATTTTTGGGGTCAAATTGTGCCCCAAGGTAAGATTGTGCCCTGCTATCTAAGTCAAGGTTGACCTACCCTCAAAAAAAAAAAAAAATTCTAGGTTTTCTATATCTTGGCATTTCCTGTACAGAGCAGGTTGCAGAATTCCACAAAACTATATACAGACATCAAAAATCAGCATTTTCCAGATTTTTCCTACTTTGAGGTTAGTATTTGTCTTTTATTAATTCAAGATTTCAAGTACATACTTTCTATAGTAGATTATAGGATTTCCTCCTTTCTTCATATTCTCCATCATCTGATTCATTATTGCATTGATCACTTCTTTGCGATCAATCCATTTGGATCTTTCCTTTTGGGAATTTGGATTAAGGATAGATTCTATATTCCCCCTCTTAAATCATATATCATACCTCACACATTTTTATCATATTCCATCATCATTTTTATTTTCTTCAATTCATTTTGGTGAACTCGAGACACTTACCATCTTTTCTTGTGTGGAATTAGATGCCCTATTGTGTTTTGTGTTGTTAGATTTCCTTTTATTTTATCTTGTTGGTCATAGATTTGTCTTTTATGTTAAATATTACATACTAATTAGATTTCTTACATCTATATTTTCAAAAAAACCCAAAAAAAATTTAAAAATTGCAAAATCTCTTTCAAAATACAAAAATATTCATGCTTTATGTTTTCTTAGTTTAATTCATTTGCATTGCATTAGTTTATGAGCTTTACTACTTCTAGTCCTACTTATAATATTTTGGTTAGACGAAGTCATAGACTTATTGGTACCTTTGATCCTGAGTCTTCCTCTCCTTTCCTTAGGATCTTGGATGATAATTTGATTAATTCTTATTCTAATCCTATTATGGTGCAAAACTCTTATTGCTCATCTCATGATGAGGATGATGCTTTAAGAGTTCCTCCTGAACAAGTCCAAAAACTTTCAACTGAACTTTGATAAAATGGGTAATTGGCTTATTCAAGAAAATTGTAATCAAGATTCTATTCAAGCTATAGAGGATCTTTAAAAATTTCTTCATGATAGTGATCAAGGTGTTAACCTCTTGTGTGGTATTACTCACCTTGTGCATTCCAATGTTAAAACTTTAGCTCAAGAAGCTCAAGATTTAGGGTTGATTCCTCCTGTCATTAGTGTAGAACCTTCTCCTATTCCTTTACCTAGTATTCCTACCTATACTCCTTCCTTGGTGACTGTGACAATTTCCTTTATTCCTATGAGTGTTCCTCTTGTGTCCCTTCCTACATCACAACCTTCTTATCATAATGTTCCTTTTACTTATTCTAATCCTCTGCCAACTATAGTTCCAAGTGTTTTTCTAGTTGTTTCTTCCATTCTTGCAGCTTCATAAATTTTACCTAGTGTTTCTAATGTTGTTATTCCTCCTATTTCCTCTACTAATTCAAGAATTATCAGTTTGGCTCAAACTATGTCATCTTTACAACAAAAACTTGCATCCTTGACTCAAACCAAGTTTAGTATTCATACGTGTGACATGGGAAGTCCTTTGTCCTGGGATAGCATTTGTACTCTCCTTCCTTAGCAATCTGATATACCTTGTTCTAAGAATTAAAATGGTAAGGGAGACCCTATTCATTATGATGAAACATTTCAAATCCTTTGTAGTGATTATGCTCATGATCATAGGATTTTAGCCAAGTTGTTTGCTAGAAGCTTTTGTGACAAGGCCTTACAATGGTTTTGTTCCTTGCCTCCTGACTCTATTGATTCATTTCCACAACTTTCCAATACTTTTATTCAACAATTTCAAAACCACATTGGCCAGCAAGTGTCTTTGATTGATTTGATGCATTGTAAACAAAGTGCTAAGGAAAAATTGATTGAATTTATTGGCAGATTTAAGCATTTATATACTCAAATTTCCAATCTTGTTCCTGATATTGATATTCAATGTATGTTTATTTCAAATTTGCAAAAGGATATTAGAGATAAGATTCTGCTTACTGAAATTACCTCTTTTCAACAACTTCATGTAGTACTTCATCATCTTCAATTACGAGTCAATTTGAGAGCAACACTTCAATGGCTCCTATTCCTATTGATAAAAGTGATGCTACTCCTAATCCTAATAAATTACAAAAATTCAACAACAATGTCAAGATAAATAAACAAGTAAATGTAGTTGCTAATGAAGTTGTTGCTGCATCTCACAATGCCACTTCTGCATCCACTGCTTTTTGATTAAATCGTACATTTACTGCTCTTTCTAAATCTTTACATTTACCTCCTATTTAACCTCTTTAACCTACTATGATTACATCTAACACCTTTTATCCTAAAGATTTTTGTCAATATCATCATCAAAATGGTCATGATACTAAGAAATGTTCTTCTTTAAAACATAAGGTTCAAGATTTAATTGACTCTAATGCCTTATTTGTTAATAATTTTGATGGTAATGGGAACAAATTTGTTTCTCCTCCTAATCAAAATCTTCAAATCTATACGAATCCTTTATCTATACATGAGACCAATACTATTGCTCAACCATCTTCTATGGATATTGTGTATGATTCAAAGATGGATTATCTTAATCACATTGTTAATCAAGTGGAGCATGTTGTTCAATCTATATCTCCACCTCAACCTCAACTTCTATCTCAAGCTCTACCTCAACCTCAACTAAAACCTAAGCCTAAATTGAAGACTCAACCTAAACATCGACAGATAGCTAAGAATAAAAGACCTAGAGAACTTTTGATTACCTTTGATGATTCTGAGACTATAAAAGCTCTAGATGGTCCCCCTTCTATTTATTCTAGGATTTCTCATATACCTACTCGTGGTCGTCTCATTGATCCTACATCCTTAGTGGATGTTATTACTAAAAAATAATTTCAAAAATTTCAAAAAATTGCAATTTGATTCTTATGATACATATGATTTGTGGATTCAAACCTAAAATGGTTCTCTTTATCCATCATTTGGTTCTATTACTTTACCAATTAAACTTTAAGGTAAAGTTGTGAACACTACCTTTGTTGTTGTTCCTACTTATGATCAATTTCATGTTAACCTTGGTTTTTTCCATGGTTAAATGCCATGCATGATGTTACTTCACCTATCCATAAATGTCTTAAATTTGTTCATGATGAAGAAGTGAAGATGGTTAATCATAGTTTATATCACCCTCCTAGGCCCAAAGATTTTGCTACTCTTGACTTCTTTTGGCCTTCATTACCTAGTTCATGTCCTTCTCAACTTGATCATCTTTTTCACTCATATCAAGCCTATAAGAATTCTAAGATTATTTAGTTAAGCTTACCTCCTATGGATCTTAATCATGGTCTTTTTCCTACACCTTCCATAACTCCTATATGGCTTCTTCATTTTTTAATCAAGCTTCTACTATTTCTTGTAAGTCTCCTGATAATCCTATTAATCCTCTTATATAACTTGTGAAGGATCTAATAGTTTCTCCTCCTAGTTCTAAATACATTTCAAACAAGACAAAACATAATTGATTAGCTAATGAATGTCATAAGAAACATTGTGCTCAAGCTAAATCTCATAATTTTTTTCTTCAAAAATATTTACCTTCTTCAAATGAAACTTTTCATGATGTGTTAGAAGATGTTATTGCAAATAATGATGTTAAGATGCATGATTATGATGCTTCCATTCGTATCTTAGATCCTATTTGATTAATCTGGATGAAAAAGATACACTTGATGATACTGGTGATGTTAATGATGAATATGAAACTATTGACGTTGACATTGATTTACCTAATATTATTTCCACACAATTGACACTTACACCTAGTATCAAACATTGTTATTCTCAAGAGAATTCTTGTTTGGAACTGATTATCATTCCTACTGTGTTGGATATAGTCCCTCTTGAGAGTAACCCACCTTCCCTCAATGATATAGAACAAGATGGGGAGAGTAGGCGGCATGCTTGTTTGGCTTATCCTTTATGGTATCTTTTTTTTGGTCTCTTTTTCTAATGTAATGTGCTTCTCTTGTACTTTGTTTGCTAAATGTTGTTAGATTCTTTTATACGACCCTTGTTTCTATGTTGATGCAAGGTGATAAAGGAATCAAACCTATTGTACTATTCCTCTATATGTATCTCTATTCTTCCATATGTTGTTTCATGTTATGTTATACTTGTGTTATTGTTCATACATGTCTCCTTGTGTAATATGCTTGGATTTGTGACTTGGTAGTACTAATTCTTTTTGGTCTCTAGGTCATGGTCTGAAAAGATTTTTCTTTGTATCTCTTATGTGATCTTTGCTCCTTTGAGATTGTGGTTCTACTTTCATTAGGGAATGATGTCAATTCATTTGCAATAATATCATATATATATTATCTTATGATCATACTGACCCCATGACTAGTAGATCCCTTCTTTCTTTGTATGTTTATGTGGTATTTCCCTTGATTTTTCTTGGTCTGGGGGCATTTCATAGTGGAAACATAATCAGTGGAGTTGTTTATGTTTTTGTTAAAGTCGTTGCTCTTGTTAAAGTGTTAGTAATGACTTTAACATGGGGGCATACACTCTACTCACCTATTGCACACATGCACTTTTCGATACACATATTATTTTTGAAGATACATTTTCTCCCTTTTTGGATTAGTGACTAATCCTTAAAGAATGGATTTATATTTTAGGATCTCACAATCCATCCAGTTTTAAAAAAATTAATCCCTTGAGGTTGAAGGTGTCCTTAAGATTTGATCTCTTTTTCTTTTTGGTTTTACTCTTATGGAATAGAATATACTTAAGGGTAAGTCCATGGTGCGTTGACTAGTGAGTAGCCACATTCACTAGGTGATTCAATTCCATCTTTCCAATTATGCAGTTTCCTTATGTGGTTCACAATGCGACCTAAGTTTTCATTGGGTGAGATAATCACACTCTTTCTCTCTTTTTATTTTTCTAAATATGTCTCTCTTATTGTGATCTTGGAGGTGACGAAGACTTGAGTCCCTAAAGGCTTGAGGACCAAGATTATCTTTTCATTATGATCTCCTTTATGAAGAGTTTGCATCAAGTCCATACTCTTACTAAAGTGGGGGCTTAATATATCCTCTTAAAATGGAAGCACTTCCATGATAAGAACATTTATCCCTTCGAGTAAGTGGTCTAGGGTCATCTCAAGCACCTTGAATAAGTCTTTGCATGGATTTGGCTATTTTCCCCCTATTTTGCTTCTCTCCCCCAGTTTCCAATCTCTTTTTAACAACTTTCTCTAAGAAACAAAAGACTTTGACTTTTTGGGTCAATGACGACCTAATGGTTCATGGTCAACCTTGACCATGACCTTGGTCAAGGATGACCTTAACCTTGACCTAGGGTAGAGTTGACCTTGACCTTGACCTCAAGTCCAAATTTCAAGTTCCAGAGGTTTCAAGATGTTGAGCTTCAAAAAATTTCATTTTCCCTCTTCTAGGTTAGTCATTTTGAGTTTTGCAATTGTAAACTCTTAAATTGCATTTAATAAAGGTCCATTTATAGGGGTTAAGATTAATTGGGATTTAATTCTCCAATGTCGACCTCTCTAGAACTTTGTGCCATAGATCACTATATAAGGAAGCCTCATCCTCTCATTTTCTCTAACAAGAAACATAAAGAGAACATAACATAGCAAGAGGAGACATTATATCAAATGATCCATTATCAAGAATTCAAGCATTCAAGATCCAATTCATCAAGGATATCCATTGTTAGCTATTGATGGATTCAATCTCTATGGAGCCCTCTTGTTGAAGATTTCTCCATCCCCATTCATTCAAGCCTCTTCCTATGCTAAGATCCATTCAAGATTGGTGTTCAAGATCTAATGCCATTGATTTGAGACATCCTACATTCATTTGGAGCACCCATACTTGTGGATTCAAGGATTTGAGTCCTCCACAGAGATTTCAACATAAGATGAATAGTTCCATTTACTTTGTTTATTCATATTTCAATTTCAATTATATTTCAAGGTTGATTCCAAACTAGGGTTTGACCAAGGAAAACCCCCAATCCAAACAAAAAAGCCATTTTTCTTGCAAGTACAAGTACAGGACAGAGAATTGAAGTTCAAATTTGGATACATTTTTCGATGAACTTCTGAGATCCATGAACAAAATTTTTGTTAGAGCAGTGCAAGTCAAGGTCAACTTTTTGGGGTAAGATTGTGCCCCGCTAGCTGGGTCAAGGTTGACCTACCCTCAAAAACAGAAATTTTTATGGGTTTTCTCTGTCTCAACATTTCCAATTCGAAGCAGGTTGCAAAATTTCCCGAAACTGTATATAGACATCAAAAATCAACATTTTCCAGATTTTCCCTACTTTGAGGTTAGTATTTGTCTTTTATTCATTCAAGATTTCAAGTACATAATTTATATATTATATTATTGGATTTCCTTCTTTTTTCATATTCTCCATATTTTGATTCATTGGTGCATTAATCTCCTCTTTGTGATAAATCCATTTAGATCTTTCCTTTTGGGAATTTGGATTAAGGATAGATCCTATATTCCCCCTCTTACATCATATATCATACCCCACTCACATTTTTATCATATTCCATCATCATTTTTATTTTCTTCTATTCAAATGGTAACTCAATACTCTAAACATTAATGGAGGTTCTAAACCTTCAATCATCTACACCTGCATGTCAGAGCAATATAGCTGCAATTTTTTTAATGAAAAATCAGAATTTTCCTTTGTTTCTATATCCAAACTTATTCAAAAAGCTTAGGAGTTGTTCATGCATTTCAATAATTATCTAATTTCACCAAAACAACCTATATACATGTGACTCTTAGATTTGTGAGGTCTTGCATTTTTAAAGACTTTTAGACTTCCAAAGTTGTTAGAATTTCATAGTTGTAAAAGTGCAACTTTGTAATATGTAAGCAATATTAAACTAGCGTGCATTTCTATTTGTGTGACCCCTCTAAAATATTTAGATGATCCTAATATTGAAATAAATGAACTAATTACATTCTCATAGAATACTTGACAAATTGAACATGATGACTTATAGGTGTGCCAAATCATGCAACTGCCTTACAAAATAAGCCTTTATTAGAACTAAACACAATCAAATGGCTAGATGACATAAACATAACCTATAAAATATGCATGAAATAATATGACTTAATGCATGATGGACATATTTACATGTGAAAATGAAATAAATAAACTCTTCATGTAAGTGCCCTTGTGCCATGCTATTTGTTAAGAAAGCACGAAAAAAAAAAAAAGTATCAAACGAGGAATCTATATGATGACTTATTGGATCAATTAAAGTTTTCATCTTGTGATAGATGTACAGAACAAAATAATTTAAGTGAAAATATCCAAGATGAAGGATTAATGTATAAAGCATACATGATTTATGAATGATAAGATTCCAATATCTTGTCTTAATTTGTTCAAAATGTGCATGAGACAAAAATAAATTTAACAAATCCTTGGTTTATTGCATGATAATTTGACTTAGGTAAAATTGTGGTCTTTGCAGTATTTAGGAATTTATATTTATTAAAGGCTATTGTAGACAAGTATGACCATGTTTTAAGAATAGTTCCAAATGTAAATAATGAGGTTTTAGAGAAGGTAATCAATGATTAAGGGGCATTTTTTGGTTAAGTGAACTATTGAAATAGTTATAATCAGTTAATATGGTAGCCATCACTAAGGATTAAAAGAAGATGGAATAAAATGTGAGAGAAATTATTTTATCACATCATATTACAAATATAAAGGAATCAAAGTATTTTTTTGGGAAAATTCCTCAAAGATTCTTCCTATTGAGGCATTCTCTATATATGCTTGGAAAACATTTTTCTCATTATGTTAGGAAGTTGGTTTTCATCTAGGCAATGTGATGCCATCAAATTAAATTCATATGTTTATTCATATATAACATCCAAGTTTAACCATAGTGTATGATTTTGCACCCCAATAAGAAGATAAGATACATAAAGGGTTACAATTGGTGAAGAATGATAAGGAGTAATGTACTTTCTATGACTAATCATTGTTAATGCATATCATATTGTATAAGTAACATATTTATTTTCTCAAAGTATGAAATTAAAGATAATAATTGGATTAGAAGAGATGTTAATTCAAATTTAGGTAAAGGATCTATCATGGGATAGAAAAGAAGCTACATTTATAAGGTTTGACAATGTTTTTGCATATATCTCTAGATAGATGGTACATATAACTAGGATTCATGTAGACCTCTGTATCTGTATGAAACCTAAAAGGTAGCACATAGGGTGTTCAAATTGGAGTAATGTGATACCATACATTGTCAACTCAAAGAGTATGTGGATTTGATGGAACACCTTATGTGCTACCTTCTAGAGTGCCTCTAATATTAAGATTTGTATATGAATGTTGCCATGTTTTAGTCTCGCCCCTTTAAAATCTTGAAGCCTTTGGTATGAAAGGAAGTGTGAGTCCAAGTGTGATGTTTAAGCTTCTTTTAGGTCACTTATTTCTCATCTTTCCTAAAGTACTCTACTTTCTTTGTTTGTTGGTTTCCCTTTGCATTACCTTTACCCATCACCTAAACATGTTTCCTATTTTTCCGGTGCGTGCAGGGTCTAGGTGATCTAGACATCGTTGGGATGTGTTTTGGCATCCTCTCGATGAGAAGTAAGTTTTTCTATACCCATTATCTGTTGACTTTCCTTGGCATTCCATGTCCCACGGATTCTAAGCTTTCGAGATATTTTTTCCCTTAAGCGAACTACATCACGTGCAAATCTACAACATGAAGTTGTGATAATGGTTAAAAGGCTGTGAATATTATTTTTCCATTGCTCAAAGACCTATGAAGTTGTGGATAGAAGACAGAGTGAGTCTCATTCAAATTTGTGGAGATAAGATCAAGTACTATGAGAAAACATGGGTCTATGATTTTTTTGCTGCATATTCATGGAAATGAAGTTGTTTAGTTCTATTTTGAAAGCTATGTGATCTCAAGCCAAATCTCAGCCCCAATGATCAAATATTGTGAGCATGAGGTTGAATGAATCATTTAGGGCTCATAATAAGTAAGGCATGCTCAAAGATCCATCTTCGAGGCCATCAGACTGAAAGTGAAAGATTGAGTTGTGTTTGTTGTGCTTCAGTCTAAGAAATATTGTTGAGAGAGGGGTTTTCCATCCCAAGGCAATGAAAAAGGTCACTTCTCCAAATGCTTTGAGAATAGAAAGTCACTCTAAAATATGAATATGTTTTGGAGATGCCTAAAAGATTCTTTCAAAAAAATTAGTGATGAAAGTATGATCCCAATATAAAGGAAATGCAATATTAAAAAACCTTAGGCAAAAAATGGAAGAATGGAGTGCGCAAGCTAGCAAAAGGATTACTCCTTGTGTTTCAATTCTGAATATAAGGAAAATGGGTTTGTGGAAAATCTAAATGTATCTCTCTCCCACATGTGTTAATATTATTAAGTATACTACATTCTAGATTCTAAAGCAAAGTAAGGCACTTCCTGTAAAGCTAAAGCATTTGTAATGTTAAGTGATTATTAGTCATATCCCATTACTTCAAGTAAAGTAAGAGAGCTTTTGGGAACTTAATATTTAACATGAAAATGAACGAAAAGTTTAAATAGCCATTACTCAAGGAATTAAATGCAAATCCTACCATTGTAATAATTGGCCAAACTTAATTTTGTTCATGTGGCACTAACGTTATAATTCTTAAAGCTATTTCATTGGAATTGCATGCAATTGGTTTCTTCAAGTATATTTAAATGATTATTTACCGACAACTGCATCTTGTGCAAACATAGTGAATGACAATTAGAGTTGTTGATTATGATAAGCTAATTGTCCTATATAGTGATTTAAAAGAGCTTACAAACACATCCTTCAAATTATATGATTTGTGTGATCTTCATAGTAGACTTAATTCTCAACCCATTCACCCAATCACTTAGAAACTCAAAGAGAGAAAACTAGTTGAAGTAGTTGGTTTCCCTATGGTAGTACATGCACCTAAGATTGTAAGGGAATGCATAGAAAGATACAACCTGGAACAAAGAAAATTGTGTTTCTTGACTAGTCTATTCTCATATCAATCAACAAGGTACTAATGCAGTCTGCATTTGGCATTCCCATGAGAGAGTAGTATTGTGATGTAGATTTTGGGTCTTTCATGTCCATGTTCAATGAAAAGAAGACACTTAGACAAGAAGCCATGCAGAGGGCTTGGTTCCAAACTACCTACTCAAAGAAAAGCAAAATGTCAAAGAATTTGTTTGGCACAAATCTAAAATAAGAGATTGTGGACATCCTTGCACATGTCCTCCAACTGAAAGGAAAAATGTATATTTTGGAGTTCATCAAGCACCACTTTTTCCTAGTGCAAGTAATTTGTGTTGAGGATATGTAGATAGACTTGGCACAAATCATCTATGATGAGCACGCCTCATGGTTGAATTTTTCCAGAGAATTCAAGAAATTCTACATGTCCTCTTATTTGATTTATGCATTGGCAACCCACCACTTGTGGCCTGGCCTCTGTAGCATCCCAAATTATGATGAGTGCACCAAATTTTATGAATTCTACTCACACCTACAGTTGCAAAGAAGCTATGAGGAGCACATAGCTATCAATGACGCTTTTACAATGAGGTTATGTCACAAATTGCAAGGATGCCCTTAAAGGAGATTCTCACTAGAAGCAATTTTGGTCATAAGCCAGTTCAAATGCTCATTCATTTAGTCTTTGATTTTCTCCTATTTGTGAATAGAAGCCTATGATGAATTTCCTAAGGGGTTTCCAAGATATCTAGAGGACAAGTAGTTCTAGTCAAACTATGTCAACAGATCCTTGAAGTGAACATCTTGTGTTCTAATGTGAAGAAGATAGTCAAGATCCCATTCCCTATAGTGGTTGGCCCATATTCATGTGCCTCTAGATCAAATGCTTAGAATTTGGTAAAAATATTTGAGAGAAAGATCAAGTTGTTAGACTATGAGGTGCTCAGGCCTCAATTTGATCCCGAGGAAGTTGTTTGACCCTACTACATTGAAATCTGCTATCAATGTGCTCTCTATAGAGTCTTGGATCAAGGAGACCATTGATAGGAAGAAGAGGAGATATGAGGATGTAGCCCCATCAAAGGACTTGATCACACAAGTCACCTCCTCTTGGCCATCTAAGAAGATAAAGAAGTAGAAGACAATTGCTACACTGGTAATGGATTCAACAACTGGTCACATGCTAGTTGAGATTGTTGAGCCATAGAAAGAGGGAAGATTTCATGAGCTCTCAAAGGATAATTTCTAGAACAGAACAGTTGATCTTGGCATCCCAATTCATGACTCCATAGTGTACATGTGGAAGTCAACTAATAAGAAAATCGAGAACAAGCTAGAAGAGCTTAGAGTAGAGAAGCAGACATTGAAAGCCTAGAGCAAGGAGTTAGTGCAATTAGGGTAAACTTTAAGAAACCCCCCTCCAAAAAATATATATAAATGATTGGTGAATATTTCATTATTTTGAAAAACCAAATTATTTTTATCGACAAATCTCTCAATTTTTTTATTTTAAATATTATTTATATTGCCGATTATTTTAGAAACATAATTTTTGAGTAGAAAATATTAGCAAATCTCAATAATAATAGGAATTTCATTAATCATCATGGAATATTACAAAAAATTGAACATGTTTTATCTCATGGAAATTATGAGAATAATTACATTATATTTTAAATTAATAGTGAAAACTAAATATTGGTAATATATCCCTAAAGCTAATAATAATTATGATAATTATTGGTGAATTAATTTTAATTTCCATGATAATATATTATATTTAGGTGAATCAAATCTAATCATATTATTGAATATTGTGGAAAATCTTTGAGTTTAGTTTTTTAATTAAATACATTATTGAGAAATTCTAAATATTTTAGACCTAAATTTAATAAAAATGTGGCAATTTAGGTTGCATTAAATCTTAAATTATTAGCCAAATTACTAGCAATTTTTTTCTAAAATTCGCAAAATTATGAATATTCGCCACTAAAAACCACCCTAAGTGGAATACATAACGTTTACACTTGGAAGCACATCTTTGAGTCAATTTGACCCGAATACAGAGGAGAACAAGAACGTACTCCCAAAGCTACAACAGGAAAGACAGTTCAGGCAGGTAGACCGAGCATGGGTGGATTAAATGAAGGCTTAGGGTACCCTTCTGGTCAAAAATGTGGGAAGCCTAGTCTTCGATGCTCACAAGCTCAAGGAAGCAGCTTCAAATCATCAAACAACCATACATAAGGCAGCAAACAAGCTGACAAAGCAATTGACCCTTCTACAGGAAGTGATAGACATGAAGACAAATGTGGCCATTGCTCACGGAATTCTCAAGACTGACAAGGAGTCACTATTTCACTGGAAGCAATCCTTGGAGTTTGTCATAGAAAGCTCCATGAGATTTACAAATGAGCTCAAGGATGTGTACGACCTTGTGTGAAAGATCATTGAAAACTTGTTTCAGTATTTGAAGATCTTGCACACAGATTCCTTCGTGTCTACTAATGGAAAGCTTGTGGATATTGAAAGAATGAAATCAAAGTTCTTGGCTTATGTCGACAAAGTTGTGGACTCGCTTAACTTCCAAGTGCCTAAGATCCAAGAACCATCAATAGCAGATGTAATTATAAGGAGGAAAATGGAGAAATTTCAGTGAAGGGTGGCTACAATTGATGAATTGATAGAAATGCATGACTATTGGATGGTTCAAGCTAACAATATCATCATTCTAGATGTCGAAGAGCTAGACAAAGTAACTAAAGCCATGAAAGCTTATAGAAGTAAATAAATTACTTCTAAGAAGGCATGATGATTCTAATGATTTTCTAGACATCTATCACTCTCCTTCCTAACTTTAGTCATTCTTAGAATTTTGTCAGTTTCTATAACAAACAATGATTCAAGATTGTCCTATTCTCAGTCTTTCTATTTAGAGATGCTCTACGAAGCAATCATCCAATGTAATTGGCTAGTTTGAGAAGGCCTATAAATTTAATCTCTAATGAAGTTAATAAGATCAACAAAATTTATTTTGGGAAAACCCATGTAGCTAGGACTACTATGTGTGACTCTAAGTTCATTTTATGTTTTGTTGTTCATTTAGTTTAAAGTAGAGTATATGGGATAAGTGTGCCAATGTTGATAGTTGAATGAATGTGAATAAAATTGGTCTTTTTTCCTTCATTCAAAAGATTTTATGTCTTATTCTCCTTAGCATAAGCATGTCTTCTATTCTTATTGTTGTTCATCATGGTCTATGTGTTTAGTTTGGTTCATTGCACAAGGAAGTCAGAAACTAGTATGTGGAGTAGCTGAGGGATAAACAATCCAAGTATTGTCAAAATGTTAGCGAACTCTATAATTTGGGAATTACTTATTTCACCATCTCTTCCTTTCTTCCTATTGTCATAACTAGTAATGCATTCTTCCATTTCCTAAATATATGTTGTAATAGATTGCATGTTGTGAGTTAGTCCCCCTTCTTTTGACTAGGTTGTTTAAAGTGCTAAACAACATGGTTTTTGCCTCTTCTACTCTCTAGTTAAGAGTATACCCTCAAAACTTGAAAGAAAAATTTCATTGCATATCTTGCATCCATAATGGAGTTGTACCTTTCAATTTAGGGGTCTTTGAAAGATTACTACACTGACCTGTTCTATTGTTAACTTCTTTGTTTTCCATAAGCCATTGGGAGTTCAAAGAGTTAG
Source organism: Cupressus sempervirens (assembly GCA_028749045.1). Lineage (NCBI taxonomy): Eukaryota > Viridiplantae > Streptophyta > Pinopsida > Cupressales > Cupressaceae > Cupressus > Cupressus sempervirens. The sequence goes on from CM053786.1 coordinate 329,422,061, forward strand.
GGTATAAACCAAAATATCAAGGAAGACAAATTGTTAACCAACACTTTTTGGCAACTCTACTAAGGAGGATACTCATATGCCCTAAGTTCTCTTAAGTCTATATGTGGCTTTACTGAGAAACTTAGAGATTATCTCTATGGCACTCAAATAGTTGATTCATGTATAGCAACTCTTAAGGAGAAATGGTGTTGCTCATGAGGGAAAATTTCCAACAGTGCAACATAAAGTTAGTTTCTAGGACAAATAAGAGGATATCATAAATCAATTGAATACCCTTGCTTGGAAAAGTCGAAAGTCCCCTGACCAATATAGAAGAGTAAACTTTGCCCTCAAAAGAGAGGAAGCCAACATTGAATGTTGGGAGGGAGTTTAATGGGAAAGAAGATTGAGAGAAGCACGCCTATTGTGAGCTAAGAGAGTTCACCCTAGATTCTACATATACCCACAATGCTCATGGTAAAGTGCAAGTTGACCCTATATTTGAAGAATTGTAGAATGTTGAGTTTCCTATATTGGAAGATCTTATAGGAAGAGGGAGAACATGCTCCCAAGATCTAGTATATCAAGGTATCCATGGTGCTCTTTTTCCACCTCCTCACCCTATTGCTTGAATATGTAGCCATTCATCTTTGCCTCCTATTTTTTGCACTTAAATCCTAGCATTGTGTAATGCTCTCACTCTTCACAGATTCATCACCCCTACTGCTCTCACTTTTTAGCCCATACTAGTTGTCCTCCCTGCCTCAATGGTTGTTCCTTGGGGTAATGTTATTGTCCCTTTATGCCTTGCTACTAACAATGACCTCCTTAAAGCTTCTAGAAAGAATTGCACAAAATTCAATGGTGATGGGAAGGTCTCTGTTGATGATCACATCACAGCTTTCTTTGTCGCATGCAATGTCATTTATCCTCAACATGAAGATGTAGTAGTGAGGATGTTTAGTGAAACCTTGGTTGACAATGTAGCTGACTAGTTTCATCACCTTCCAGTAGGATGTATCACAACTTGGGATGACATGCAGAACCAATTTGAAGTGTGCTATAAGAATATAGAAGATGAGCATACTCTCTTTACTCAACTTACCCAAATAAAGAAGGAACCTAGTGTTCCTATAAGAGACTTCAATGCTAAATTCAATAAGTTGGTCAATAGGATCCCTGCTACAAGCATGCCTACTATTGATAAACAGAAGATGTTCTTAATTAGCTACATGCCCCTTGACATAAGTTTTCAAATAAGACATGCACGTGCGGCTAATCTACTAGTTGCTTAGACCTTGGCAATTGAATTGGAGGATGATCTGATAGCAACCGAGAAGTGGAAAGAAAGAGATTCAGAGTGGAGCATCTACAAGCATTTCCCATGGTGTAACTAACAATACTAAAGCTATGCTTCAAAAACTCTCTAATGAAATGATTGCCATGAGGAGACAAATAGGAAAATCTGGCTCTTCTCTCCAGCAACCATATCAAGATATTCCTCAAATGTAACATGAAGGTAGACCATTGCAATTCTCATCTACCTAGCAAAAGCTTCTTATTGAGGCACCTCCCAAGAAGAAAAATATGTGCATTTTTCATCTATGAGTTGATCATGATGGCAATTCCTTCCCAAAAATGAATAGATATAAGAAGCTCACCACTACTAATGAGCCAACTATCGAGTATCCTGAAAGTGAAGATGATTCTATTCCCTATGGTGACTCTGGAACATTCTTTTTGGAGTATGAACTAGATTCAGAGGTTGAAGGAAACTACTTTGCCAATGTGGATACAAGAAGTGTGAGAGAGAAGAACCCAGTGAACTTTGTTCCTTCCCAGAACATAGCCACTAGCCCTTCGCTAGATGTAGTTGGAGCATCCACTTCCTCATCCTAGAGGAAAGAGAAGTCAAGGTTCAATCCAAATGGTAAGCCCCAATTTTCATTTGACATTATACAACATTTAAGGATACTCATATTCAAGTGTCTCCCCTTGATTATCTCAAGTCTCATCCTGTTGAATTGCAAAAGCTGGTAGATTATTGTAAAATTGATGTCAATGCCAAAACCTCACCTAATATCAACTCTACTATTAGCAATGACCAACCCTAATTGGATAGTGTTCCACTAGCTGATGAAGAGCCTAAGTTTCCTATGCTCTTCAAATAGAAAGAAGCATCAGTTTTGGCTACATCCTCTGGTCAAAATCCAAACCCATTATATGTGTCCTTATACATAAATGGCCATAAGTTTACTAACTACATTATTGATTCTTGAGCATCTGATAACGTCATGCCCTCTTTAGTTTCTTGTGCCCCTGGCTTGACCCTGACCAAAACCTTTGGACATTGCTATTCCATGGATGCAAAGCAGGTCCCTCTAATAGCTCAAGTGAAAGATGAACAAGTAGAATTGGTTGCTCACCCTGCAAAGAGAATGGAGCTAACCATCCTAGTAATAGATATTTTGGCTAGCTATGGGATGCTTTTAAGTAGAAGCTTTTGTAGATACATGGGAGGCAAAATCAAGATGGATTGGTCTCATGTCATTATTCTTGTGGGGAATAAGAAAATCAAGCTAGAACCTAAGGATAAGGCTAAATTCTAGTTTCAAAGCTTAACAACCTTAAGGCATAGATCCTATATCAAGAGATGGATTCGAAAAATTACATCATGTTGTCTAACTGATTATTCAGAAGACAAACCTTATCCTCTTAATGATCCAGAGATTTGGACCCTGGAATTTGATGGCAGTATCGCTACTATTGGTTTCAAAGCTTGTGTAGTGCTTGTATCCCCAAATGGAGATGTGACTAAGCTTGCATACAAGCTACAATTCAAAAACACCAAAAACACAGTAGATTATGAAGCCTTGTTGTTGGGTGTCACTACTACAAGGAAGAGAAGAGTCAAGATCTTAAGAGGTCAAGGAAATGCAGAGCTTATAATGAAGCAAGTTCAAGCTTAGTACTCTATAAATAATGCTAGACTCGGGAATTACAGAAACAGGTTCTAGGATGAGATTGAGCATATGGATGCCTTCTTAATTCAAGTTGTTCCAAGGGAGCAGAATGCAAGGGTGAACTTGTTAGCCACATCATCCTCGCTACTACTCCCACATTTTGATTTCTTAGATAATCAATACAAGGTTGAAATCTTGTTCATACCAAACGTTCCTGACAACATTGATACATGGCAAGTGTTTCATGATGATAAGCAAATCCAGTCCTACCTAATAGGATCTAAACCTTTCAATGACCAATACTTTGAAGAGAGTGAAAATGCCTACAAGGATTTCTCCCCAGATACCAAGAAGGAGTTGGATCTTGGAGTTGAACAACTCAAAGGTAACAAGATCCCTCGACACCTTATTTCCCTTGTGAAACTATTTGATAGGCATGATGCATTTATCAGAAGGGAAAGAGGAAGGAAAGGTGGAACTTTTGGAGAGTATGAAGGAATGAATATTAGCATTGAATGTAAACCAAAGATGGTTAATATTGATAGTAGTTGCTCAAAGGAAGAAAGAGAAAAAGAAAAAGGACTATTGGCGAAATACCAAGATGTATTTTCTTGGGGCTATGAGGACCTAAATGCCTTTAGGAATGGCAAGTCAAGCAAAAGATTCCCCTTAAAACTAAAGCCACTCCTTTTAGGAACAATCAGCATAACTACAACCCTATGGTCTCAAATGCCACCTTTAGGGAAGTTCACAAGATGTTGGAAGCCAGAATTATCTACCCATATATCATTTGATGTGGATAGCTAATATTGTCCCAATTTGAAAAAAGATTGGGGAGATTACAATTTGCATGGATTTTAGGAATTTAAATCAGGTATCTTTAAAGGACAACTATGCCTTTCCTAATATGGATCATCTATTGCAAACAATTATTGACTCTGAAATGATATCCATGCTAGATGGATTCTTAGGTTTCAACCAAATTGAGGTAAACCTAGAAGATTAGTCAATACTGCATTCACCACTCCTTGGGAATGTTTTCATATAAAAAAATGCGCTTTGGGCTTATTAATTCTAGCACTACCTTTCAACGGGCTATGAATTCCTCCTTCATTGATCTAAAGGAAAAGATCATCATTATCTACTTGGATGATTTGACAATCTTCTCCTAGAAAGGAGAAAATCATCTTAGGGACTTGGTGAAGGTGTTGAAAAGATGCAAGGAGCATGGGATTTCACTCAAACCCAGGAAATCAGTCTTCTATGTTACAGAAGGCAAACTTTTGGGTCACATAGTCTCCCAGAAAGGCATCAAGATTGACTTAGAACATGTTAGAGCCATCCAATAGCTGAATTTTTCGAGAAGCAAATCTAGAGTCAAATCATTCTTTGGATAGCTAAACTTTCTAAGATATTTCATCCCAGATTTTCTGAAATCACCAAGTGTATTATTAATATAATGAAAGGGAGTCAATTTTCCAAATGGAATAATTCTAAAAGAATGGTTTTCAATAAAATTAAAGACAACATATCCAAAGAACCCATGCTAGTACATCCAAATGACACCAAAAGGTTCATACTGTACTGTTATGCCTTAGCCCATACGTTACCTATGATACTCATGCAAGAGAACAAGGAAGGTATCCAAGCGCCAATTTCTTTCATGAGTACCCCCCTTAAGAAGCATGAGTTGAGATATTCTCAAATAGAAAAGCATGCCTATGTAGAGTTAAGAGCTCTCAAAAAATTTAGATTCTATGTATTACACTCGTACTCTATCATGTTTATACCTGACTCAGCTATCAAAAGCATATTGACCCAACAACAGATAGGTTGCAACACTAGAGGTGCATTGATAACAAAGGTTCAAGAGTATGGCATTAACTTGAAGCTAACCAAATTGGTGAGAGGAAATGGCTTATGCAAGATAATTGTAGAAAATCAGGACTTGAGCCAAGAAGATGAACCTTCAAGGGCACTAATGGTCAGTCTTTAGGATCCCTAGTTCTCAAACATTGCATATTTTCTAACTTACAAAGACTACATTGATGGACTGACATATAAGCAAAAATGAGACCTCAGAATCAAATTAGCTAAGTATGTTATTTATGACAACCAACTCTACAAAAGAGCAATAGATGGAACCTTCCTTAGATGTGTGGATAAACCTCAACAAGAGATTTTGCTTAATAGTTTTCATAATGAAGCTTGTGGTGGTCTTTTTTCATCAATAGTTACAACATACAAGATTTTGAGACAATGCTATTACTGGCCTGACATGTTCAAGGATGCTTGTAAGTGGGTGGCCAAGTGTGACAAGTGTAGGATGTTCCCTAATAAGCCTTAATTTGTTGCTCTACCTCTAAAGCCAATTGTTATTAAAGGCCCCTTTCAATAGTGAGGAATTGATTTCATTGGACCAATCAATCTATTCTCTTTTGCATTCCAAATTTTGAAACAAAGTAAGGAACTTCCTGTAAAGCTAAAGTATTTGTATTGTTAAGTGACTCCTAGTCATATCCCCTTACTTTAAGTAAAGTAAGAGAGCTTTCAAGAACTTAATATTTTATGTGCAAATGAACACAAAATTTAAATAGTCATTACTTATGGAATTAAATACAAATCTTGTCATTATAATCATTGGCTAAACTTAATTTCATTCGTGTGGCACCAACATTCTAATTCCTAAAGATACTTCATCAGAATTGCATGCAATTGGTTTCTTCAAATATATTTAAATGGTTATTTATCGACAACTACATCCTTTGCAATCATAGTTAATGACAATTAGAGTTGTTGGTTATGATAAGTTAATTGGCCTAAAGAGTGAGTTAAAAGAGCTTACAGAAACATCCTTCAAATTCTATGATTTGGGTGATCTTCATAGGAGACTTAATTCTCAACCCATTCACCCACTCACTCAGAAACTCAAAGAGAGAAAACTGATTGAAGAGTTGGTTTCCCTATGGCATTGCATGTACCTAAGCTTATAAGGGAATGCATAAAAAGATACAACCCAGAAATAAAGCAAATTTTGTCTCTTGATCAATCTATTCTCATATTAGTCAATAAGGCATTGATGAAGTCTACATTTGGTATTCCCATCAAGGAGCAGTATTGTGATGTAGATTTTGGGTCTTCTACATCCATTTTCAATAAAAAGAAGACCCTCAAATGGGAAGACATGCAAAGGCCCTGATTCTAGACTGCCCACTCAAAGGAGAGCAAAATGTTGAAGACTTTGTTTGGAAAAATGTTGAAGACTCTGTTTGGCACAAATATGAAATGATAGATTGTGGACATCCTTGCACTCCTCATACTGAAAGGAAAAGAGGAGATTTTGGAGTTCATCGAGCACCACTTTTTCCTAGCACAAGAAATATGTGCTGAAGATATGCAGATCAACTGGGCACAGATCATCTGTGACAAGCTCACCTCATGATTGAATTTCGCTAGAGGATTCAAGCAATTCTACATGTCCTCTCATTTGATTTATGCTTTTGCAACCCACCACTTGTGGCCTAGCCTCCCTAACATCCCAAATTATGATGAGCACACCAAAATTTATGAATTTTACCCACATCTACAATTGCGAAGAAGCTATGAGGAGTACATAGTTGTCAATGATGCTATCACAATGAGGCTATGTTGAGAATTGTAAGGATTTCCTAAAAGGATATTCTCACCAGAGCCAATTTTGGTCATAAGCCAATTTAGATGCTCATTCATTTAGTTTTTGCATTTCTCTTATTTTTGAATAGGAGCCTATGATGAATTTCCTAAGAGGTTGTCAAGATATCTGAAGGATAAGGTCGTTCTAGTCGAACTATGTTGATAGATCCTTAAAGTGTACACCTTGTGTTCTAATGTGAAGAAGATAGTCGAGATCCCATTCCCTCTAGCGATTGGCTCGTATTCATATGCCTCTAGATCAAATGATCAAAATTTGGTAAAGAGCTTTGAGAGCAAGATCAAGTTGTTAGAATATGAGGTGCTCATGCCTCAATTTGATCTCAAGGAAGTTGTTTGACCCAACTGCATTGCAATCCACTATCAATGTGCTCTCTGCAAAGTCTTGGCTTGAGGAGACCATTGATAGGAAGAAGAGGAGATACAAGGATGAAACCCCATCAAAGGACTTGATCACACAAGTCACCTCCTCTCAGCCATCTAAGAAGACAAAGAAGTGGAAGACAATTGTTGCACTAGGAACAAATTCAACAACTGGCCATATGCTGGTTGAGATTATTGAGCCACAAAAAGAGGGACGATTTCATGAGCTCTCAAAGGATGATTTCCAAATCAAGATAGTTGATCTTGGCATCCCAGTTCATGACTCCATGGTGAACATGTGGAAGTCAACTAATGAGAAAATTGAGGACAAGCTAGAAGAGCTTAGAGCAAAGGAGATACTAAAAGCCTTGAATAAGGAATTAATGGAATACTCAAGGTATGCACTTAGAAGCACATCTTTTAGTCAATTTGACCTGAATGTAGAGGAGATTTAAGAACGAGAAATTACTCCTAAAGCTTCAACAAGAAAGATAATTTGGTAGGTCGAGCATGGGTGGATCAGATGAAGGCTCAGGGTCCCCCACTAGTTGAAAATTTGGGACGCCTAGCCTTGGATGCTCACAAGCTCAAGGAAGTGGCTTCAAATCATCAAACAACCATACAGAAGGCAACAAACAAGCTGACAAAGCAATTATCCCTTCTACAAGAAGTGATAGACATGAAGATAAATGTGGTCATTTCTCACAAGATTCTAAAGATTGACAAGGAGTCAATATTTCACTGGAAGCAATCCTTGGATTTTGTCATAGAAAGCTCCATGAGATATAAAAATGAGCTCAAGGATGTGCACGACTTGGTGCAAAGGATAATTGAAAAGTTTTTTTAGTATTTAAAGATCTTGCACATAGAGTCCTTTATGTCTACTAATGGAAAGCTTGTGGATATTGAAAGAATAAAATCAAAGTTCTTGGCATTTTTCAACAAATCCATTGACTTGCTCAACTTCCAAGTGTCTAGGATCCAGGAACTATTAGTAGTAGATGCAATCATAAGGAGGAAAATGGAAAAATTCTAGTCAGGGGTGGCTAGAATTGATGAATTGACAGAAATGCATGACTACTAGATGGTCCTAGATGATAATATCATCATTCTAGATGTCAAAGTGCTAGACAAAGTAACCAAAACCATGAAAACTTATAGAGCTAAATAATTTATTTCTAAAAAGGTGTGATGATTCTGATGCTTTTCTAGACATCTGTCATTCTTTATCTTCTATTTCCTATTTTTAGTCATTCTTGGAATTTTTTCAGTCTTTGTAATGGACAATGATTCAAGATTTTCCTATTCTTAGTCTTTTTATTCAGAGATGCTCTGCAAAGCAATCATCCAATGTAACCGGCTATTTTGAGATGGCCTATAAATTTAATCTTTGATGAAGTTAATAAGATCAACAAAATTTACTTTGGGAAAACCCATGTAGTTGGGACTATTGTGTGTGACTTTGAGTTAATTTTAAGTTTTGTTGTTCATTTAGTTTAAAGTAGAGTATATGGGATGAGTGTGCTAATGTTGAGAGTTGAATGAATGTGAATAAACTTGGTTTTGTTTCCTTCATTCAAAAGATTGTATGTCTTATTCTCCTTAGCATAAGCATGTCTTCTATTCTCATTGTTGTTCATCGTGGTCTATTGTTTAGTTTAGTTCATTGCACAAGGAAGTTGAAAACTAGTGTGTGGAGTAGTTGAGGGATAGACTAATGTAGGTACGCTTTGATACCACTAATGTAGGTATGCTCTAATACCACTGATGAAGGTATGCTTTGATACCACTAACGAAGGGCCACACCACCCTTACCAACTCGCAACCAAGAATGCAACAATATGAAGACAATTTTATTATACTTGAAAATCCAATAGTAATTACAATAACATTTTTGGCAAGATCTCTCAAGATCCAATCTAAACCCAAGCTAGTCGAGATCCACACTCTGGTAGAAACCTCCAAGATCTCAACTTGTGCTCGCAAGCCACCAAGCAACCTCCTTGTTTCTAAACCACAGCCACCAGCTCTTCTCCAACCTTATCCAAGATCCAAGCGTAAATTGCCTCACATTTGGCGCTATGTCTACACTCACAACTCCACCATAATCCTGTTGTAAACTGCCTCACATTCGGTTCTCTGTCCACAGACTCAGGAAAACTCACTCTTCACTTCCTCCTCTCTTTCACACCTTGAAGCCTTCCAAGCTTTCCAAGCTTCACCTTCCACAACTTTCACCTTTCCAAGCTTTCCTTCCAAAACTTCTAATTCCTAAGCTTCTCCTTCTCAAGCTTCTCCTTCTCAAGTTTCCACTTCTCAAGCTTCCACTTCTCAAGCTTCTCCTTGAGCTTTCACCTTCTTCTCCAGCTTGATTAGAAATGCTCATATGCCTTGCTTAAATAGGCACTTACCACCCCATGCATGGCTTATCCACAACCTTCTAGAATTCCTCCTACACAATATCCACAACCTTCTACAACTTCCATAACCTTCTACAATATCCACAACTTTCTACAATATTCATAACTTTTTAGAATTCTACCCACACACCTTGATAAATGGAATGACAACCTTTTTTCTTTTTTTTTCTATTATGCCACCTATGCACCTCGAAAATAGAAATCCCCTTTTCCTTTCTTTTCTCCTTTTTTCCCTTTTATATATATTTTTAAATTTCTCCTCTAATTTTCATCACTTTCTCTCTCCTCCAATTGTTTTTTTTTTTTCCAATTTTTTTTTTCAATAATTTTCCTATGCAAGATGCTTTTGCATCAGACTCCCTCAATAGATAGAAAAGTTTGTCCCACACTTTGACACCAAAAAAGAAAGATCTACCACCATCTTCATCTTCACCAAAGGTTTCCACCTCAACGGGGACAAGAAAACCACCATGCAAATCTTCCACATCTACATTACTCTATCAAACATCAGAATCTCAACCATCCAATTAGCATGCTCACTCCCAGGAACAAACTGAACATAATTCTTCATCAACAAACCCTCATTCACATCAACAACTAGTGAATCCACACCAGTAGCAACAAACCCCGCATCAGCAACAACAAACTCCATATCAGCACCAACATGTAGATCTTCATCAATACATGCCAAACTAGAAATATCATTGCTCACAACAAGATGCTCTACAATACATAACTCACCTCCAACAACAACCGGATCATCTAGGACCAAGTGCTCTGGAACATACAAGTCACCACCAACATCAACTAGATCATCCACGACCAAATGCTCTGTAGTCTCCATGTTAGACTCAACCAACTGATCATGAAAACCAATCTCCATCCCAACATCAGCAAGGTTAGGAATATCCTTAGCAACAACCTCTATTTTCTCTATAGGTTTTGTATCAGGCTCCACAAACTGATTAGCAAAACCATCCTCTTCCACCTTGACCTTCTTAGCTTGATCAGCCAATCTAGCATCCGACCAAGCAAACATCTTAGAAAAATTCCTCTCCACTATATCATGGATTTTCGCAATCATCCTAGGGTCCAATCCTCTTGAATCCATCTCCCAAGATCTTCATAAACCCTCTGCAACAAATCCTTCCCACGCTCCTTGTGACAACCTCAAATTATTTGCAAGTCAGATCGCAACCTACCACCTCGCATGAACAATTAGGAACCACATCACAAGTCTAGGACAATGGATTTGCAATCCACCAACTCTCCACAATCATGCCTCGACAAGTTCAGTCTTCCATCTCTGCATCCATCAATCAATCTGCATGTCCTCCCAAGGTCCTGGTGCAAACTACCTCAGCTTCAGTGATCTATTTACACGCTCAAGAACCCCCACTCTGATAAACTTCACCCAACCAAGGTCCTGGTACAAACTACCTCACACTTTAGCGATCTGCTTGTACACTCAAGAACTCCTGCTCTGATAAATTTCACCCAACCAAGGTCTTGGTACAAACTGCCTCACACTTCGGCGATCTACCTGTACACTCAGGAACTCCTGCTCTAATACCACTAATGTAGGTATACTCTGATGCCACTAATGTAGGTACACTCTGATACCACTGATGAAGGTATGCTCTAATACCACTAACGAAGGGCCACACCACCCTTACCAACTCGCAACCAAGAATGCAACAATATGAAGACAATTTTATTATACTTGAAAATCCAATAGTAATTACAATAACATTTTTGGCAAGATCTCTCAAGATCCAATCCAAACCCAAGCTAGTCCAGATCCACACTCTAGTAGAAACCTCCAAGATCTCAACTTGTGCTCACAAGCCACCAAGCAACCTCCTTGTTTCTAAACCGCAACCACTAGCTCTTCTCCAACCTTATCCAAGATCCAAGCGTAAATTGCCTCACATTTAGCGCTCTATCTACACTCACAACTCCACCATAATCCTACTGTAAACTACCTCACATTCAGTGTTCTATCCACGGACTCAGGAAAACTCACTCTTCACTTCCTCCTCTCTTTCACACCTTGAAGCCTTCCAAGCTTTCCAAGCTTCACCTTCCACAACTTTCACCTTTCCAAGCTTTCCTGCCAAAACTTCTAATTCCTGAGCTTCTCCTTCTCGAGTTTCCACTTCTCAAGCTTCCACTTCTCAAGCTTCTCCTTGAGCTTTCACCTTCTTCTCCAGCTTGATTAGAAATGCTCATATGCCTTGCTTAAATAGGCACTTACCACCCCATGCATGGCTTATCCACAACCTTCTAGAATTCCTCCTACACAATATCCACAACCTTCTACAACTTCTATAACCTTCTACAATATCCACAACTTTCTACAATATTCATAATTTTTTAGAATTCTACCCACACACCTCAATAAATGGAATGACAACCATTTAAAAAAAAAAAAAATCTATTATGCCACCTATGCACCTCGAAAATAGAAATCCCCTTTTCCTTTCTTTTCTCCTTTTTTCCCTTTTATATTTTTTTTATTATTTCTCCTCTAATTTTCGTCACTTTCTCTCTCCAGATTTTTTTATTTTTTTTTCAAATTTTTTTTTTTTCAATAATTTTCCTATGCAAGATGCTCCTGCATCATAGACATTTTGGGTAATGTCAAAATGTTAGCTAACTCTGTAATCTAAGAATTACTTATTTCACCATCTCTTCCTTTGTTCTTGTTATCATAGCTAGTTATGCATGTTTCCATTTCTTGCATCTAGGTTGTAATAGATTGCATGTTGTGAGTTAGTCCTGCTTCTTTTTCTTAGGTTGTTTAAAGTGTTAAACAACTTGTTTTTTGCCTCTTTTGCTCTATAGTTAAGATCATACCCTCAAAACTAAAAAGATGAAATTCATTGCATATCTTGCATCCATAAGGGAGTTATACTTTTCAATTCAAGGGTCTTTGATAGATTACTACACTAACCCATTCTATTGTTGACTTCTTTATTTTCCATAAGCCATCGGGCAGTCAAAGAGTCAAGGTATAAACCAAAAGATCGAGGAAGACAAACTATTAACCAACAATGAGATATGGAAGATTGTATAGATAAAAGAAGTAGAATTTATAGGAAAGTCTACAGGGACATTTTTTCTTGATTGCATAGTTACCCCATTTTTTTTTTATACTAAGAAGTGGTTGGGTGCACTTTGATAAGCTATTTGAACACTATCATTTGAGTACTAGCATTGCAAGGTACAATAGTTGTAGAATTTTTGTCAATATATTTGAATTGAGAGTATGAATGCCTCAAAGAGAGAATATATTTTAGTATACCTCAAAAGAGCATATATTTTACTATCCTAAGGATATTATTGCCAACCAATTTGATTTGAATTTACAAGAAGAGTATAAGGAGAAATAGATAGATTACCAAAAGTTATTGGTTATAGTTAATGAGATGGATACTAGTTATGATCCTTAGATGGGGCTCACCCCTTTCTCAAATAAGATAAGATGTTTCATACAAAATTTTAAAGATTTTATGGAAACTTCCTAGGATAAAAAGGCCTTGTTAGAGAAAATTTACAAAGAGTTTCCAACTACTAGGGTTACAAAGTTTACTGCTCCTATTGGAAAATAAGAAACCAAGATTAAAACTTTGAATTCTACATTTATGCAACCTCTTAGACCTAGGGAAGGTGAAGTAGAAGAAAGACTTGAATTTTTTACAAGGATTAATGCTATGTATAAGGATTTTAAAGGACTCTACAACTTATGATGATCAGGAAAATGTTAATGTGTCTAGTTCATATGAGGAAGGAATTGATGAAGCACAAAGAAAGGAGAAAGAACTTGTAACTGTTGATACTCCTTAATCTATGCCACCAATTAGACTCATGGAAGGAATAATTATTATAGGATATGATGAATCTCCACTTGATGCAACTCAATCCCCACAAATAAATAAAGCAAAGAAGGTTGAAAAAACCAATAGGATTGATGACGATAATGTTATAGCAATCATTGATAGGGAGATTCAAGTTGGTATTCCTCCAGCACCTGAAGCACTAAATTCTATTTTTTCTACCCTATAAGCATAATGTATTTCTTATGGAGACCCAAAGGAAAGAGGCTTGTAATGCCTTTATAGAGGATGATAACATTTTTTAGGAGTAAAGGACTTTTACAATGTGTTTGGTAAATAAGAATCCTTGACTTAAGAAGAAAATGTGAAGAAATAATTTCCTCACAACCTAATAGGCCTTCATATGAATGTTTTCATGTGAAGTCAAAGTAGAGATGATGGAATAATTTAAATATTTGAAACTAGAGGATGATAAAGGATTAGAGAAAGAAGTTGGTGTGTTGATATTCTTATGCTAGGATATTGCAAATGCAATGGCATTGGATTCCATCATAAAGTCAAAGGAGACCCTCTACAAATATAGGAGGAGGAGGAGATAATAGAAATGAGAGAATCAACATAGATTTATGATTATGCAACTCTCACAATATGGTCCTTGCATAAGAAGGAGGAAGACCAAGACCAATGCAAATGATCCTAATTTGAGAGATGGATAGATTATTATAAGAGATTCAAATACATCTAATGAGGAATCTACAAGTCCTACTTTGGATGTTTTCATGTAGTCTCAAGAGAAAACAAAGAGAGGAAGCCAAAAAAATAGAATATAAGAGGAGGTGTGATAATTATTTTGTGAATATGAGAAATTGAATAAACATTTTATTGAATTGCAATATGCATACCATATACTAGAGTAACTATTGAAAAAGATGGAGTTTAGTAGTCCTACTTTCACTGGAGTTGCTCTTACTTCTATGGAAACTCCTCCTACAACTACTACATCTCGTTGATAATAAATAGTTATTTATAGTCCTCTAGTTTTACAACCACAACTTGTTATTGGTGAGCTTACATATTTAGTGGACCCGAACAAGAAACAATGCCTTGAGAAAAATAAAGAAATAGAAAAGGAATTGAGGGATACTAAGTAGGACTCACCTGAGATATTAAAGTAGTTGGTATCTATAGTGTTTTTTTATCTACATGATAAGATTGGAAGTGGGTTGCTTCATGTGGATGAGTTTTATTCTTTACTTTTACTATAGAAAAAAAATTTGCAAGTGATAAATCCAACAATATACCAATAGTAGATAGATGGATGGGAATGGATGATAATTTAAAGATAATATTTATTTCTTCTTAGTTTCACCAAGATAAGAATAATGTACTAAAACCCACATATACTATGGTAAACGAGATTCATGATTTTTAGATGTTGCTAGAGAGAATAAAGATAAAGAGAAGGGAACTTGTTGATAGCTTTAATGATTTTAATGATACTATCATTTATCAGATTACACGTGAAGAGGGGAATGTGAAATTATTTCATTTGTAAAAATAAAAAAGAAGATCAGCTAGTTAGATAAAGAGTATACATTATCAATGATGTCTTTAACACATATATGTTAAAAAATGTGTAGATAAGATCATAACTACACACAATATTTATGAGGTTTTTGAGACTTAAGATAACCAAGTTGCAATTCAGTACACACCTTACAAAGATAACATGTATGAAATAATAAAATACCAATGGAAAACTGATAGATAATATGCACATTGGGCTAGCATGTACATGTAGATGTATATAAAGAAGACAATTAGGTCTTAACTATTAAGGTGATTACTAGTTTGTCATTTTTTTGTACAATATATTATTGTTATGTTTTGTTCCAACCTTTAGTCGTCATGGGACTGCAAAATCAAATCTTCTAAAATTGTATATAGTGCAAAGGAAAAGGTGAAGGGAATCAATTTGAGTGGTTTGAGTTTTTGTCCTATTCATAGAGTGTTTTAACTAGTTTTGTGATTCTCAAATGAATAAGTGAGATCTATCTCATATAGCCCTTAACTTTTTTTCTTCCTTTGTTTCTATAAAAAATTAATCAAGGCCAAGATATAGAATTTCAATTCCATATTGATGAATATATTATCAAGGTTGTTGGCCACATGTGTAGCTATTATACAATTTTAAGCATTTAGTAAAGATTCACAGAGTAATACATATAATTAATGTCTATTTTTAGCAGATTTTGAGAATTTCAAATATATACCTCATTCTATGGAAGATCTAATTTTGAATCAATGAAAAATTCATATTTCTAGAATAATTCTCTCTTTTATTAAATTTTATGTGTTTGGAGTAATTTTGATCAAGGATCTTGTTTATTGCATCACATTGTTATTGTTTATGTAGTTTGTGTTCATGCTTTAATTCAAACAATTGATTAAAATGATTGAATGTCTAAAGTACAAAACCATAGGGATTACTCAAGGAATTTAATAAGAAGGTTAGATCAAAACATAGATAAAATAACATTGTAAGAAAATGTTATTTGGATATAGTGGTTATAAGGTGAATATTGTCAAAAATAAAATAAATATGTTTAAGTTACAATTTTTCCAATGGATTAAGACACTGGTCTAATTAATGATGTTTTTCTCATCTTGCTATTTTTTGGTTCATATTGTTTCACAATAAATTTGACATAATCACATTGTCGATCTTTAATTTTTATGTTGTATGTTGTTGAAACACCTTATTCCATGCTCAATTGAAGTTGAGGATCAATGAATGATTTTCCTTTATTTAGCATTATCCTTACTATGTTGAGTCTAATATGATATTTTTCTTCATAGTTGGTCATGGGCATAAGTTTGGCACAAATATTATTTATGAATCAAAGGATTACCCTCTCCTAGGTGTTGTAGAGCTTGAAGTGTAGAAGGGTTGAGCTTTCCTTGTTACTTGGTCCTACTCTATTAGTTTATTGAATATAAGAGTTAAAATTTCTTTAGGTAGGTTAGTACATAATTTAGTATATATTAGGAGTAAAACCTATTCTAGGAATTAATTAAATAAAAGGGAAAATCTACTAGGGAGAAATTCTAAAAACCTTTAATTACAACAAAAAATTAATCCTCATTTATTTGTATTTTTCTAAACTTGTACCTAGTTTAGTTAGGTTCATTGAAGTTTGAATAGAGTTGTAAAATTTTGTCTATATTTAAAGGTTGAGCCATTAGATCTATTTTTTAATTCTTTTGGTCATTTATTAGTGATATAAGTATGAGATATTGTAATATCCTCGTGAGATGATAAAATTAAGAAGATTTCTTGAGAGAATTTTATCAAATTTGAAGTAATTTAAATTCCTAATTTAATTGGGTGACAAATCTAAGATATTTGAAATAGTATGTGAAATACTAAAGGAATTTAATTTGATTGAGGGATAATTACATCATGAGTAAGTAGAAGATCACCAAAACTTTCATGAAGCAACATCCTCAAGTTACCTTGGAGGGTGAGATTCCTATAGTTGTGAAGAAAGGTTGGATAAGGAAATATGTAGAGTCTAAAATTTCTCCTTCATCATGGAATCCCAAGAATGAAAACACAAGTAAGTCTTTGCATCCTTTCCAAAAAGAAAGTGAAACTTCTTTAAAAAGTCGAATCAAAATGTTTAAGACTTTTTGAGAAATTATTTAACCCAAAAAATAATAAGGACTCAAGTGTAATACATAGAGAGAAGAAGAGGTTAGAGTATAAGTAGGATTTGTTAGTTAGAAATCACCATTGATGCACCTCCTCCTCTGAGCCATACTACAAAGTTCTCTTATGTGTGTCAAGGACCTAAGAGATGTAGATATAATAAATTAAGATGACACATCTCCTTTTGAGATCACCATGCTAGATCCAGATGAGGTTTTGGAGCTACCAATACCTTAATAAGAGAATTACATGATTTAATGCCATTAAAAAAAGAAGGGAGAAAGAAATAGAAGATGATGTAACGAATACCATTGTGGAAAGTGATGGTCTAATAAATAAGTTGGTTGATTTAAAAACCATGAATCAGGAATGTAAGTCAAGTAGAAAGGGTTTAAATAAGGATTTTTTTGGGTGATATGTATACATTGAGAAGGAAATTTCAAGAACGTGGACATTTGTTAAATATAGAAATATTTTAACCTAAGAACCCTATTTTGAGACAAATTTGTGATTAAAAATGTAAAGGGGCATTCAAGGCTAAAACTATTCCATAATAAAATTTGATAACCAAAACTAGTAAAATTGATGTGGATAAAGGAATGAAAAAGGTTACTAGTGCAAAAATTAGTAAGCCAAAGGGTGTAAAGAAAGTGTCTTGGGGCTTTTCTCAAATTGACCTTTGATTGGAGAAAGTCGAGAAAGAGAAAGAAGATATTACCAAAGAATTAGAAAGAATCGAAGAAGAGGTTGTAGCTGCAGAAATAAAAAGGAGATTAGTTTTCTAACATCCTATGCATTAGATGATGTTTTATTTGGTGGAATTACTTAAAATTTTAAAGATACTTCTAGGTCTGGTTCTAAAATCCAATAAATCACTACAGATAAAGGCTTGGGAGGTCAAACAAGCTCTCAAGGATAACAAATGATAAAGGATTAGGTCACACCAATGGATCCAAAGAATGCAAAGTATAATTATTGTTGGAGTTAGCACTAGTGGTTAGAATGTTGGTGGAATTTTTTATAGGAAACCTATTCATCTTGAGAGGTGTAAGAAATTTTACTTTTATAGGATCCTTGAATTTGCCAATATTGTTCCAAATGATTTAAGGGATAAAACAATTAAGTTTGTAGGAAGTAATGATGTTAATTACAAGAGAAGAGTGCCTTGGGGATTTCACTAACATGCTAAATTATTATGAAGTGGAACATGAGGATATTATTAGGAAATTTTTGTGTATCCCTTCATTGAATATTCTAGAGACTAGTATAGAGAATCCCCAAAGGATATGTATAACCTTGCAGTAATATTTAACCACAACATAAATGCCCAAACAAACTACCAATAAAAGAACACCAAAGAAAGAAATATCACTAGATTGTCATCAATTTGACCTACAAATACAAATATTACATCACTATTGTCAATATATAACTATAAACAAGATAGATACATTCACAACTGATTATCCCTCAAAATTATGATACTTCCATTTAGTCTAGTTATTATAGTTACTTTTATCAATTATCTTCTTCACTCTTAACCACCTAGCACTACTTCAACTAGAAACAATACCCTCATATACAATATTTCTAGCTACAAGTTAGCTTATTTGATCATTAATTTACAAGACAAAGGCATTATATTAAAGACACATAGGTTGGAACCAAAATCTATAATATTGACACAAAATAGATACATTATATCATGCAAACATACAAGCGTAGCAATAAAATGTATCATAACATAGAAAAATTTATCATTAAGAATCACATATCATAAATCTTCATTACAAGCCATAGCTTGCCACCCTAACCATTATATTAGGAAAGATAGTATAAGACTAGATCAATCTTAAGATAACTTCATATGGAAACATTGGAAGAATATGCAAAGCTATATATAAGACCTTCATGATTCCTATACCATTCCATAAGGTTACATAAGAAAACAATCCAACTAGATCGATGAAGACCTCCAAAAATGAGAAAACTTTGTAAATAATTAGTAAACAAATAAAGCAAAAGGAAATATTTTTTGGTGATGCAAGATTTCCAACAACTTAAGGGTGACCCTACATTAGATACCCTAGGTAAATAGAAGATGTTCCATAAGAGGAACTTATGAACATTTGACAATATTCAAAATATAAATTCCATGCTCATTATTGACCCACATATCCTCTTCATCAAAAAGGAAATTATTGTGTCAACTCTACAAATCCACAAATCCAAAACTCTTCCTCATTTGGTATCTTACTACTACTATTTCCACAACCCTTATTCTAATTAATTTTTCTAAAAAAGCATTTTGGCCTCTTTCACTTTTGTAATCACCAACTAATGCTTACTTCAACTTTTGTTGTCCGACTTTACCTCCAAAATCATTCAAAAAGTTTGTCTTCTATGATCTACTCACAATATTATGTTTTTCATCTAATACCACTTCACTATTAATGTGTAGTAATATCATCATCCATTTGTAGCTAGTCTTCAATTTCATTATTTCACATTCACTAATCATATTCCTCAACAAATTTACCATCTCAATAACCTTCTTAGCTACCTGCTGCAAATCCATCACCTTATGATCCAAAGTAGTCTAATCTCCTAATGTGTAAATTCTCATCATAACTATACTCTTATATTTCATTCCTTCCTCCTTAAAATGATGTAAGTTAAATCTTCTACCATCATTGATGATAGAAACAATATATTTTCAATAGTTGTAAATAATACCAACATCATCCTACCAAAGTATACCCAACAAAACATGGAAAGAACTCAAGTTAACCACATCACATAATAACTAACTAGTGTACAAGGATGTTTAAGTCTCATCAATCCTGACTTTGTACCATTTCCTATTATTTGTACCTTCACCATTCATCATCAGATTGCAATATTTACCTCTTGATTTACAAATAGTTCAAAAACACTTCCATCTTTGCATAGGCTCCATTTCCTTCTTTCTCAACATAACTCTTATGAACATCAGAGATTATCCCATCTCATGTGTAGATTCTTTATCAAATAGCTAAGTTCTCTCCTATTATTCATTTTATACCATTAGATTCTATTTTCCATTTAAAGAATCAACCAAATATTAGAAAGATTTGTGACCAACATTCCCACATTTGAAACAAGTTTCTTTAAATTATTTGCGACATCTACCTTTCCCACGAATATTTTGATCATGTTCTTCTTATATCAGAAGTTTTTATTTTCCCTTATCAACAATTGATTTATCCCCAACCTTAGGGGTAACTTTCCTTCTACTCAACTTATCCTCTTCCTTCGAAACATACAAATAAGAATCCTTGATTATACTAATCTTAGCAACTCATCTTGAATTTCAAGTCTCAAACTAATAACATACCTAAAGTAATTCATGATAATGAAACCTTTGTGGTAAAGATAGAAGTTATAGTAAAGGGAGAGGAAGATCGGACAATGGTTTCAAGCGTTGAAACAGGGAAGTGTGATAACAATGTAGAACAATACCTACATTAGATACCAATAGTGATGTTCTAGGTATATGCATTTAGTGGGCTGGCAGAGAATGCACAATTGAGGATCCAAATTTTGCCCATGGGAGGAAAACCTACAATCAAGATAAAGAGAAGACTTGTGGAGTGACACCATGTTAAGGTGCCACGGATCAAAGAAAGTGACCTTTCAAACCAAGGGTGAAAATGATGAAGTTTTGTATTTTGACATTATTTTTTTTGCAAGTTTTCAAAATGAGGAGTATGGTGTAGGAGTACCAAGAGGCCAAGGAACACTACCAGGGTCACATGAAGGAATTAGATACCTTGAAGGTTGTCAAGATCTTGAAAGGACTTAAATATTTATACAATGAAGGCCATTATTGCTCAAAAATGTAATTTGTAGTCATGACGAGTCAATATGTCAAGTTTTCCCAAGTAAGGCAAAAGGGACCTAGCAAGGGTCATTATGCATAGATCAGTGCTTTACGGTTCTTAATAAGTTGATGTAGGAGCATCCTAGGTGTAAGAGAAATCTTGCATCACTAAAAATATTTCCTTTATTTCTTGAATAAGGGTTGTCTTAATGCAAATTTGTTGTTTGTGGAAGCTTGCTATTTAGTAAGTTGTTCACACAAGCTCAAAATGTTTTAATTTTAGAGGTGGAGGTTCGTCTTAGATATGTTAGCCTTTCGATTGAGATTCACCACCATATCATGTGCATTCATTAAGTTATTATAGGTTTTTCGTATGAGTTTTTGGTATACAAATTTTGAGCTCAGTTTGAAGGCCTTAGAGGCCTTGGATGAGGCCCAAAACTTGGTTGTTTGGAGCTTGCATGAGACAAATGTTGTAGAACAGAAGCTGACAATTCCAAAATGAGATCATAATAGCCAATCGACTCAATGGTTCACAAGCTATGGTCTTCGAAAGTTAGGCTACCTAAAAGTCCCAATATAACATTTGTAATTGTTTTGAGCTAACTCTATATGCAATTTTAAGGTTGGTCGACCTCAAGGGTTAGGGTGAAATGTTTAGAAGCTTCCTAGGCGATGGAAATTTACCTATATAAGGAAGGCTCATAGGTTGTTTAGGATAGTTCTGGGTGATAGTTGTGGCTCTGTCTTGTAGATTATTGTAAGGAAGGTGCCGATGTGGGTTTGCATATTGTATTTAAAAATTATGTAATTTCACATTTGCAGAGAAAATAAGGCCCCCATATTTTGTTCTCATAAATTGTTTTTTTTTTCTCTTTTTGTATGTGTTTGTGGTATTAAGGGGAGCACCCTTCATCAAGTCTGATGTAGGAGCATCCTGGGTGTAAGAGTAATCTTGCATCTCCCAAAAATGCTTCCTTTTTGTCTCTTGAATAAGGGTTGTCTTAGTGCAGAGTTGTTTGTGAAAGCTTTCTACTTCATAAGTTGGTAACAAAATGTTCTAATTTCAAAGGTGGTGGTTCATCTTGGATATATCAACCTATTGGTTGAGGTTCACTACAATATCGTTTGTATTTGCTAAGTTATTGTAGATTTTTGGTATAAAGAATTTGAGCTCAACTTTAAAGGCCTTAGAGGCTAGAGATGAGGATTGAAACTTGGTTGATTAGAGCTTTCACAATTCAAACATTGTAGAAGAGAAGATGGTGATTTTGTAATGGGGTCATAATAGGCAATTGACTCAATGGTTCACAAATTATGGTCTTCGGAAGTTGGGCTACCTGAAAATCCTGAAATAACATTTGTAATTGTTTTGAATTGACTCTATATGTAATTTTAGGGTTGGTGGGCCTAAAGGGTTAGGATGAAATGTCTATAATCTTCCTAAGCAGTGGAAAATTGCTTATATAAGGAAGGCCCTTAGGTTGTCCAGGACATTGCTAGGTGATTGTCACAATGGTATCTTGCAAATTATTGTAAGGAAGATACCCATGTGGGTTTTAATATTGTATTTCAAAATTTTGTACGTTTGCATTTGTGGAGAAAATAAGTTCATATTTTGTTCTTGCAAATTGTTGTTTTTTCTTTATTTTTGTTATGTGTTTGTGGTATTAAGGGGAGCACCCTTCATCATAAATGTAAAGAGTTGAGATTATGTCAAATGATCATTATTGATCATAAAATATGTAATAAGAGTCACCATTTTTATAAGGGGCCCTAGGATGCTAAGTTGATAAAAGTAGCCTTAAGGGATAGATGATAGCTTCATAGGTAACATAAGGGATTTGGGTAACAAGTACATTTGATAAGACCATTTTCAAGAGTGCATATTTATCAAGTTGACAACATAGTTGTCAAGTAGACAATACACTATGATTAACTTAATCATGTCAGCAATTTGAAGGCATAAACTATTAGTTCATAATAGTTACAAGACAATTTGAATTGGTTATAGTTGGTTGGAACAAAGTTAGTCAATCTTTTTGAGTCTATTTAGACATGAATTGGTCAATGTATAAGGAGAGGAGGTATTGTAGATGTAAAAGAGATTCAACATCAATAAAGAGCATAAACATTCAAGAATTCTATAAATTTCATGAACATTGATAGATCATAACAATAGGATCCATCAATATCGGTTCTTGTTATCTTTATGAGGATATTTTGTTTTGGCATGTTAGGACTTTAAAATCCTCTATTGGATAACCTTTGAAGCCACTATTTTGATTAAGTATTTGTTAAGGACTTGATGCTTGAAGCATTGTTGAATAAACACTAGTCTAGGGTATCCAACGACCAATGTGATGTAGTTGCAATCACCTTCAACGTGTAATAAGCTCCATAATGGACAAGAGTGATGGAGGACATTACACAGTACCTGTCTTGATTGTTGCATGCAAATAAAGGTATGTGATTTGAAAATATAATTGGATTCTGATAGCCATAGGAAGGGTCTTATGTCAGAGTAGACAAGAGAAGGCTTTGTTTGCCATATAAAGTTAGTGTTAGCTTTGGAGGCTTTGTGAAACATTGAGAATGTTGCACAAAGGCACGCATGGGGAAATGGAGGAGAGTGGATCAACCATGAATATAGTTTAGTGCATGAAAGTAGAAGACAATGATTACCCTATTATAACAAGTTGTGATCGGTAAGTTATGCTTTTGTGATTGAGAAGAGTTGTATAATGGAAAAATCCTAGAGGATTTTGAGACTATTACTAGGTTGACAATAGACCAAAGGGGAATATCCATGAGGTTGATAGTACACCAAAGAGGAAGATCCATGAGATTGAAAATACACCAAAGAGGAAGATCCATGAGGTGTTGACATATAAATATTTTCGTGATAGAGTTGATGCCTTTCTTGAGAATCATATGGAAATATGATTAGTCCTAGTGTATGATCAATGACGAGGAGTATTTAAAGGAACTTGATGCGTAGACTGTAAGGCAAGATTAATGCTATGATAGAATATTAGGCACTGGGGAGTCTAAGTGAGGGATACACCATTTGGAGAGCTATTTATAAATGTCACATAAGGAATTGACAATTGTTAAGACAATTTACTAAGGGATCATAGTGAAAGTATTGGGTTGAATGTTGGATATAGGAAGGAGGGAAGTGTTGTTATGAACAAACCATGTTGGTGGGTTACTATCATATGAATACTAATATGAAGGTGAATGCTGAAAAGAGAGACACATGGGCAAAGTTTGATGTTGTCCAAC
This sequence comes from Cupressus sempervirens, assembly GCA_028749045.1. Classification (NCBI taxonomy): domain Eukaryota; kingdom Viridiplantae; phylum Streptophyta; class Pinopsida; order Cupressales; family Cupressaceae; genus Cupressus; species Cupressus sempervirens. The sequence goes on from CM053786.1 coordinate 329,446,177, forward strand.
AAAAGTTGTAGGTTGATGTCATAAGAATGTTGGTATGCAAATATTGCATGGGATGGATGAAATGCAAAGTGAATAGTGAGGGAGTTGAACATGGTGAGAGTGGAATGACCATTGAAGGGTCTTAGGTTGCATGAAGTTAGTGAATGGTTGTGGAAGCAAGATGTTGCCCTTGTTATGAAGAATTGATTAGTTGATAATCATGCTCGAGTTGGAGTAGTACTAGGATGGACGACCTCCCACGAAGTCTCGACGCTTCACTTTTGTGTGCATCACCTAGATCTAATGGGTTTTAAGTGTTTCATTCATTCTCATTAGAGATGGCTTCATGTGAATCACCACTCATGAAACATGAGTCAATGAGTTTGACTCAAAAACTACACAATTAAATCCTGATAGCAATATCATGAATCGATTAGTGTTTTGAATCATGATAACTAATGTGAGAAGTTGTATCTCAGAATGGTTTTAGAGATGGTTGATCCTATAATGATGTGATATAGTCCTCTGATTTGACTTTTTGAGTTGATTATTTTTTGGAAAGTGTTCCAGAGGTGTAGCTCTACATCAAAATAACAACCAAAAATTAAAGTTTCTCCTTATTGAAGGAGGGGTTTCCTCTATCACTATTAAATGTTTAATGTCAAATATCCTCACTAAAGTAATAAAAATGAACCTATTATTTTTTTAATTTTTTATATTTTTTTATTGAACTCTTATTTACATGCTCTTCAAATTATTAAAAAATATTAAACAAATTGAAGGAAGAAAGAGATTATGACCAATCTTTCTACATCAACAACACAATGACCTCATTTAATAGATATAAAACTATCGACCTAATCCTTACACCCTTGAGATGCCACTATTAAGCTCCTCCCCTACTCTCCATAATGCTCCTTCCCTATTCTCCACATCACACAATTTAATATTAAGCGTGAAAGTCTACTAACAAACTAAAATGCAATTTAATAGGTACATCATCCAAAAGGGAAGGAGAGAGTTTGAAGTCCCGGACTCCCAAGTGTCCAGCACAAAAACATCTGCGGGCCGACGACGAACTAAAAGAAATAAAAATGAAAAAAGAAATCGAAACGGACATCTGGAGAAAAAGCAAAAACCGGTCAAAGCACAACACAGCACAATTTTCGACCATTTCCATTGCAGTGCTGCAGTTCATGCCAGCTGAGGGTCCCATGGATTCTACCGCATAATCTTCCAAATTATAGTATATTATCACTTAAAATAATCGTCTACAGATACTTTCTAACGGTGATAGTTGTGACAGTTCAAGTTTGCCTTAATCAATACGATTAAAAAAGTTCAGTCACATGGCAATCAGTGGCCAATGATTTGCAGCCAACAGCACTGGAGAACACAACATTCCACCAACCTCCACCTTGCCAGCGCCCCTGCTATTTGACCAGACGTGACCCACATTCCAGAATAAAACGTACCCTGCCATATGCCCACCTGCCGGAAAACGTGAAGCCGAAGACTTTTCTTTTTTCTCAACAAATTGGGAGCTGTCTCCCTGTCTTCTGATGGGGAGAGCGTAGTATTTTCTTTTACCGCAGAATGAAGAAGAAGATTCATCATCATCACCAGAAACATAAATCTTGTTTTAGTTGCAAATGGAGGCAGGTCGTATTAGGGTTAATGTGTGCAATAATAGCAGGGTTGATTATGTTGCAGACGCTTTACATGCCGCGAAGTATGAAGAATCACTACTTCAATTTCGCAGCCGCCTCCCCGAAAATTGCATTTCTCTTCATTGCAAGGAACCGCCTTCCCCTTGATTTTGTCTGGCAGAGATTTTTCGAGGTATTTATTGGAATATAAAATTCAAACATTGAATTGGGGTTTCAGTGCTTATTTTCATTTCTCGTTTTAGAAGTCATGGAAGTGATGTGTTAGTAACTATTGAGACGAGCAATTCGAAAAATTGTAATATTGTTTTTGCAACAGATGGAGTTTATTTTAAATTTGACCAAATTGGTATTTAGAAGCTATGGGAGCGGAGCATGTTAGTTTACTGCTTAAGAAAATTGTTTGCCTGGACATTCTATGTCAACATAAGTAATCCAAATTTGATGTGTTCATTCGGATCTAATTGGTTGTAGATCTAGTGTGTAAGATTGTGACTGCAAAATACAGGAGAGGCACTATAGTTGACCGTGTTAGTCATAAAGGACAACTGGTTTCAATAGGTATCGTGCTATTGGAAATTAAAAAACTCTTTGTTGTTAAAATAAATATTAAATATATTAGAAGGGACTATCGGACCACTGTTTGAACAGAAAATAGCCATTCCATCAAATCTTATAAAAAAGTTATGACTGAGTTTATTTCCTGTGTATTTGAAAGTTATTCCTATAATTCAGGTTGATCCGTATGATTTCAATTGCTAAAATTAATTTATAGCTTCGAGAAACACAAACTTCCCAGAATAGGTTGCCCAACTACTTTCTCTTCTGCCATATATTGTTTTCCATTGTATTGGTAAATAATCTCTAATTAAAAAGAATTGTAAACAGTCCAGCCCGTCATTCAAGGGTAGAATAGTCGATAGATTTTAAAATAAAGAATTTATGCATAATAATTTATAAATAGTCTACTATAACTGGCAAATCAATAACTTTATGTATGTTTTATAGAAAAAGTTGCGGTAGTTTATTTTTTGTTTTTTAGCATTTTTTCAGTTGACAAATCTAGATTCTGGCTTGGTATTGCTCAAGTTTCTGGGTGGCTGTACGGAAGACGATCATTAATTTGGACTATTAAAAACAATTTCTGCTTCATCCTTTATTTCTTCATTTTATATAGAAGAATTTAGGAATTTTTTCCTTATAAGGAATATGCATTGAAAATTAACTTTGAAGTGAAAATATCTGGTTTACTACTGGTTTCCTAGAGATGTGTGGATACAATTACCTCTATAAGGAGCGGGCACCATTAACTTTAGGATACATTGAGTAAATTAGTTATGATATAGTAAAATTATATACCAATGTAGGTACGAGGACATGGACACACTCTTTGTTTGTATGTATATTGAAGTTTCTTGGCACTGATAGTCATTTACTGTTAGTAATAGTAAATTTTGATTCATTTAACATGTTTACACATAGAAGTACTTCTTCCAAAAAAATTGAATTAATAATCTTTTTTGAAACCTGTGATTGTAAAAAAATTGAGAATTTGTAAAATGGCCAAAAGCAATGGAAAGATATCCTTTCGTCAGGTCATAATCTAATAAAGGGGCTACTCTTGGCCTGTACTTGAAAAGAATCTACAAATACTTACTTTATTAGATGTGGATTCATCAAGTTTAGGTTTCTTTTGGGCTTAAGGATCCGATTTTTTTTGCAGACACAGGAATTAGATTTCTGATCTATAGTTTGCAAATCGCACAATTCAAGCTCCAGAAAAGAAATCAACACTGCTCTCTTGGGAATTTTGGATTTCCATCACCATATAAGAAAAAGGAATTATAACTTTAAAACAGTAAAATGGAATACTCAATGAAAGAAATGATATACTTTCAGTTTCTATTATAGAACTATTTATAGTTAACTATTATGACATATCAATTTGGTTGTTATTCTAAAAATATTGACTATTTGAAAATGATGATTTGCCATGGTGCACACACATGCTCATGCTTCGTTATGAATTGGATTCTAGTTATAAGAAAGTTGTAGTAGCAGCCACAACAGCTACAACAACAATCAGTTCTAATTTTTAAACCAAATTACAAGGGATGATTCCGATACAGAAAAATGATATCCAATTGAGCATGAAGAAAATAGATCATGCTTTGTGAAAGTAAGCTGAGATTTCTTACAAAATCCACAAAATCTAACAGAAATCAGAAAAAGTTCTGTTGATTATTACCAAATTCAAGAAACTAGAATTCAATATTGAATTTCTTTTTTGCAGCTATTTCAAGACTTCTATTCTGAAAAAACTTGAAAGTGTTCCTTTAATTTTTTCCATATTTCTTCTACAATCATTATTCGTGCTATATCACTATTTCTGGGATAAAATGCTTTGCTATGCAAATAGACATTTCAGTTTTAGGCTTTTAGCACAGTCATTGTTATATAGATTCTAACCACCAAATCTATTGCACTGTGGTTGGCCTGCTCTGATCGTTTTTGCAAATTACTTGAAATGTAATGTATCTGTGTGGAGTAGGACCATTCAAGTAGGTTGTGTGACGTTCAGAAGCTTCACTCTGTACATAAATTGAAATTGTAGAAAATTTATCCTCGATAAAAAGCTTAATAATATTTGTTGTTTATTGGCTTCATATTTTATTGTGATATTGCTATTAGGTTCAACTCTGTAGTTTTTGAGTCAAACTCGTTAGCCCATGTTTCATGAGTATTGGTTCACAAGGACCCATCTCTCATGAGAATGAATGAAACACTTGACACTCATTTCATCTAGGTGATGCTTACAGAGGTGAAGCATCAGGATTTCTCGATAGGTCAGTCATTGTAGTACTAATCCAGCTCAAGTGTTCTTATATATGGAGTTTCCTCCATGGGTAAGCACACTTTGCTTGCAACCCCATTAGCAAAACCTTCAGCAAGTGTTGTACCATATGAACCATTCATTAGAAAGCCCCTTAAGCTCATCAATTGATAAGTAGGAGATATTTTCCATAGCAAGTCAAGTTGTGATATTGCTACCAGGATTCAACTGTAACGTTTTTGTCATCTCCTACTTCTCAATTCATATTTTATCTTTAGATTTTTAATTTTCACTTCAATGGTGTTATTGAAACAAACATATTCTAAACAAGTAGACTAAGATGAGTAGACTTTGCAAGCCAACAAATCTAGTTGAGCAAGCAAACACAAGAGTTAATAGCAACTTGCAACTGTTGAAGATGGTAGCTGCGATAGAGATTTTTATCTCTGGAAATATGAATGTTATTACTGTTATTGTTATGTTCAGCTGAAAAAGACACTTATGTTTAAATTGTAATATTAAATGTAATGACATGTGTCATTTGACATGCATTGAGGCATGGAAACTCAAAGAGTTGTTATTGTATTTGTAATAAAGAGTCTTGTTTTGGGAATTTGGAGAGACCTTTAGTTGGAATGTGAAGAGTCTCTCCTTAAGTTATTTATATCGCATTAAGCGATAGGCATTATACAATTGAATTCATATAATCTAGGAATTGTACAATTGAATTCATATAATCTAGGTATTGTACAATTGAATTCATATTATCAATAAAATGATCTTTTGTTGTGTGGTGGGTTTTTCCCTTCAGTCTAGAAGGGTTTTCCTCGGATATCTTGTGTTGCTGTTTTTCATTTGATTTCTGGGGTCAAGTTTTAACATGGTATCAGAGCCAGGTTGATAATAGTGTTAAATTATAACTTCAGTATGTGTTCGTTCTGGGTGCTTCGGGCACAATTTTATTTCACTATCGGATATAATCATTAGAATCATTCTTAGTTTGCATCTTCCTTTGGCCTAGTCATTGTCTAGAATCTATCTTTAGGCAGATCATGAAGGCCTATGCAATTTTGATGTTTGCATTAGGGGGCTTTAAATAGAGTCTGCTATGATTTCTGGTGGAGATTCAGAGGCAAAGTGATGTGTTGAAGAAGGATGTCGAGAAGATCATTTACATGCAGTAGAATGTGATTGTTGCCAATCTATAGGCAAGATCACGTTAGTGGATGAGAGGGGACATCTTTATATGATACTGTTGATTATCGGAGGGGCTTCCTTGCATCTGTTCATTTAACGGAAACTAGTTTGTCATTCAGTGGAGGATGCTTCCACCAATTTTCCTGCAAATGAAAATGACAAGGTGGCAGTTTCTCATTTATGAGTATTGGTTCTTTTTATCCATTGTCACTATGGTGTCTTTTCTCCCACCCCTTTTTATATCTATAGGGTCTCTTTTTAATTTCGTGTGATTATTCTGGTACTCATTATTGATCAATTATTGGCTCTGTGACAATAGCTATGCATTATCTGTCATCGGGTAATATATGATGGTTGTATTCTTTGCTAATGAGAATTGTTCGTCTGTTGGAAATTGCACTCTCAATCCATATCCAGGTTTTTTTGTGGATTGTGTTTATTGAAGAGTAGAGGATATTTCATCTATGTAAACTTTATGCTGCCGTAACATCAAACGCTTGCTATTTCTATCGCATTGTGATTGGGAAAATTTATGGGCTCTTGGCATCTATCAACAATATTATTTCTCCTTGTTTTTGGCATAAGTGGCTTCTTCTGGTGGTAACGATTGTCTCCGTGGGTCATCGTGCTCTTTTGGTCACTGTGGCTAATGATGCATTATGGAAAGCGAAAAGTCTTGGATTCATTCATTTCCAAAGATATGATCGTGACTTCCATTGGTGCATGATTGGGTTGCATTTATGCAATTACTGCATGTTCGAGTTATTCACTCTCAGACCGTATGTGTTCAAGATAAGTAATAATGACAAGAGCTGTTCGTGATCAACGTGTACCTTGATCATAATGCTTATAGTGGATATTTATTCAAATCTGGCAGAATATGTTCTCTCCCTCTGTTTCAGACAACTATTATTGTTGATGAGATGGCATCGTCTCAAGTGACTAACTTCAGGATAAAGTTGTTGGTTTTCTCAGGAGCCACATCAGTTATCATGTGAGGGGGTGTGGTGCATCGGGCCTGTTTAGTAATAACATCTTTGCTAATAATATAGAGTTGTGTTGTTGTAGCAGAGAAAGTGTTTATGTTTCTTGAAGTCTTGAGGATGGTGTCTAGAAGATTTTAGTGTTGTTTAACACGTGTTGCAAAAGACGAACAAACACCCAGACTATAGAGAGATCCATTAACATGAGTATGGTCTACTTTGAGGAGAAAGACACAAAGATCAACTTTGAAATATCAGGAGATAAGTTTTCATCTCAAGTTAAAAATTGATTTATAATTTATGTGCTAGTTGTCATTGAGAATAGTTTATGCTGGTTTGATTTTTTTAGGATGAAGCAATAAAATGAAAATTTGCTTTGCATCCAAAGGGTAATGTTTTAGCTTGAGAGGGAGTTTTTTTAATGATTAGAATAATTTTGAATTAAGTTGATCTAATCTCTCTTAGCTGTAGGATCTTTTAGTTTCAAAGGGAGGCTTCATAAGTAAGAGGGAGTACTTATGGAATCCTCTCTATTGTCATATATACTTGTGATGCTTGTGGTATTTGTAAAATTTGAGACTTAAATGGAACTAAGTCTTGTTATGCCTGTTTCTATTCTTGTGTGAATAAATGAGATTGTGGGATCAGCTATGATAACTCTTTCACTATGCGATAGTGAACATCATGTTGAGAGAGTCCATGATGTCATCATCTTCAGAGATTCCGTGATGGGAGTTGGATGTCATGTTGAGAGATTCCATGACAGTTCACGTTGAGAGAGTCCGTGAACAAAGGCTAAGCTGTGAGTCTTGCAAATCTTTTCATATTGAGTGATTCCATGAATATGAGTAATTTTTACAGGGTTTCACGTTGAGTGATTCCATGAATATGATTGATTGTTACAGGGTTTCATGTTGAGTGATTCCATGAATATGATTGATTGCTACAGGTTTTCATGAATCTTATAGGATATATGGGATGAGATTTTATCATTAACATTTTGGTTGCAGTCTTGTGTGATTGTTTAGATAGGGATTTCTCTTTGGCTAAGAGGGAATGTTGAAGATGGTAGCTGCGATAGAGATCTTTATCTCTTGAAATATGAACGTTATTACTGTTATTGTTATGTTCAGCTGTAAATGACACATGTTTAAATTGTAATGTTAAATGTGATGACATGTGTCATTCACCATGCATTGTGGCATGAAAACTGTAATGTCCCCGATTTAGCAGGTCTCCAGAGTGTGGGTTTGTCAGCTCATTATCGGGACCCTTGTGAGTTGATGTCTAGTTTTGGGGGTCTTTGTCATGAGATTGCTATTTTTGGACTTACTATTTTTAGTAAGTTACTTTGGTCTGTTGCTATTTTTGGGTTGAGCAGTTTAGGTAGGATGGTCTTTTGATTCTGGATATTTGATCTCTCTGGGATTCTTTATTGAAGTCTTTTATCGGTGAGCTTGTTGGCTTAATGATGATTTAATTCACATTTAACAAGCATAGTATTTTATATTATAAAGTTTCCTTTTAAGCGGAAGGTGTGAGAGTGAAGTTGGATGGCTCAATTTGTGTTATAAATGCAGCTTTTTGTTGAGGAGAGATCATCTTGAATAATATATCTTAATTTTGCTCTTGCTTGCCTAAGGGTTTTTGAGAATTTTTGAGTATCATTACTGGTAATTGTGTTGTAGTAGACAATTATCATAGCTCTCCAACTATAATTACTGTGGCTATAGAGAATTGGACTTCTGAAGAAATCGATTGATACACACTGGATATTGATTGAGAATTTGATAGCTATTGTTCATTGCTAAGATTCTGCATTTTGAGATGTGTACTTGCTTGACGTCAAGGCTATAGGTTTGGACGAATTGTTTGAAGATATATGTCCCAGTTGGATTTGTATTTGGTGGCCCCCCGAAACCAATTACTAGCATTTGGTGCTTTGAGAGGGAAATTGAATGGTTGGATTACCTGCTACGGCTAAAATTCTGGAACACGTGAGGTGACAGGGTCATTGTTGGTCAACAGTTAAGTGGTTGACATTCTACATTTAGTTAAATCACGTGTCCTTCTCCCTGCGTTATCTCATTTTCATTGGGCGTCCACATCTTGCTTGCTAGTTATCCATGGAATCGAAAACTGCTATTCGGCATCAATCAATTGGTGTTTAGGAAATTGCATTTGTAGTTGGAAGGTGATACATTGTGTTGGAGCTTCCATTGATGCATTTTGTGGCAGGGTTGAATAGTGAAATCAAGTTCTAAATTAATTATTTTATTATTAAGAAAACTTGTTTTGCTTAATCAATTAATTCAAGTTCTACTCAAGAGTTGCTTTAGCTTTAATGTTTTTGCTTCCTTCATTGAATAAAAAATATATAAAAAATATATATTCCAAAAACAAAACAACAGAGAACGAAAATTCACCCTTTGACAGACAAAGACCATTAGAAAATTCACCCTCTGACAGACAAAGACCATTAGAAGCAGACTTGGGGTTTTTACAGTGGTAGCAGAGTGGTTTCCTACTAGCTTACAGGAATTGGGCTCATAATTTTCAGAGGAATATTTTGTTTGTCTGCATCTTGAGATATGGATGATGATTGAAGGTTTCTGCCTGGAATGCACTATACTCGACGGGATTAGAATGTACCTTCTAGAGAGGGAGAGCCAGAGATTCGGTTTGGCATGGTGGGTAGTCCAGGTGGTTTTAGTGGTTTCGGACAATGTGCTATGGATGCTCAGGTTGATAGAGATGCCTTGCAAGCATTTCGAAATATCGTAGTTGGGCAACAACAGATGACAAGTGTTCTCCAACAGTTGTCTAACACCTTGCAGCAGTTAGCTTTGCCTCGGGATCAGGGTAGAGAGAGACTGAGATATTCCTGTTGGTTCCTACAGGTCACGTGTGGATGTGGGACCCAGGGCTGATGACAGGCACAGGATTGACGATAATGTCAGGATGGATGACAGGGTGGACAGGACAGGTTATATTGGTGCTTAAGACAGGCCACAGAGACCCACTATTCTGAGACCTGAAGTAGATACAGTTAGCACGAGTTCTGACGTTGCTCCATTTGTTGATAATGTGCTGACTCATTTTCATGAGTGGGATGCTCTTCCTTAGGCATTAAAGGATAATTTGAGTTTTGACAGTTATCTAACATAGAAGTGTGAGCATTCTTGGGGTAGGCCTGCTATTGACAGACAGTGCCCCAGGTATATTGAGCTCCAGCAGGTAGCTGGTAAGATGACATTGGCTCATTTTGATGGGAGCGATAGAGTGACTGCTAGAGCTTGGGTCCACAAGCTTGACACCTACCTTCCTTTGCGTCCTATGACTGAGCAGGATGCCATTAGTTTTGTTGTGCTACACCTTGATGGAGTTACGCACGATTGGTGGTATCATGGTTTGGTATCTCTCCATCATGATCAGATCAGTTCATATTAGGAGTTTGTTGACAGATTGATAGAACGTTTTGACAAGAAGGATCCTGAGGTTTATTTTAGGGAGTTGGTTCAGCTATGATAGACAACAGGTTTGTGTTGGTCTTCTTTGACGACATTCTGATTTATAGTAACACTTGGAATGATCATGTGGTTCATCTGGATACAATTTTGGGTATTTTGGATCAGGCCTTCTTGTATGCCAAAGAGTCTAAGTGCGCTCTTCGTATGATAGAGTTACTTTATTTGGGACATATTATCAGTTCCAATGGAGTTTGTATGGACCTAGATAAGATTCGTGCTATTGTGGAGTGGTCTACATGAGAGACTCTGACACAATTAAAAGGGTTTATTGGTCTTTGTGCCTTTTATCATAGGTTTGTGGCTAGTTTCTCACGACGTGCTGCACCCCACACAGATTTGACTTGTAAGGGTGCTTTCTAGTGGTTAGCGCAGGCAAAAGAATGTTTTGAGAAGTTTACGACTATTATGACTTCATGTCCAGTGTTGGCTTTGCCTGATTTTTCTAGGCCTTTCAATTTGCATTGTGATGCTTCCGAAGAGGGTATTGGTGACATTTTATCCTAGGATCAACATCCCATCGCTTTTGAGAGCAGGAAATTGTGGGGTCCTGAAAGAACTTTCAGCATTTATGATAAGGAAATGTTAGCTATCATGCACACTTTGGGTAAACTCAGGGAATATTTGGTGGGCAGCAAGGTCTGCATTAAAACTGATCATAATAGCATGAGACATTTCTTGGGATAGAGAGATTTGAATGAAAGGCAGCAGAAATGGGTCAGCAAGCTACAGTCTTATGATTTTGGTATCTCCTATATCAAGGGAACTCGAAATGTAGTTGTGGATGCTCTTTCAAGGAGACCTCACCTTTGTGTCATTTTTGATATTTCAGAGGATTGGAGGCATTTAATTATAGCTGAATATGCCAGGGATCAGTAGGTGACAGGTATTGTGGATGGTAGTATTCAGGATGATAGATATTCACTTTCAGATGAATGGATTATCTACAAGGGGTGGATTTATTTGATTCCAGAGTCAGTGGTGCGTAAGATTATTTTACGGGCATTCCATGATTCTCTCATGGCTGGTCAGCTAGGGTTTTTCAAGACTTATAGACAGGTTCGAGAGAGATTTACATGGAAGGGGTTGAAGGATGATGTTCATCACTATGTCCGAGAATGTTTGGTTTGTTAGCAGAACAAACACGGACACACATATCCTGTTGGTTTATTATAGCCACTTCCTATTCTTGAAGGGAAGTGGGAGGGGATCTCCATGGACTTCATTGTGGGCTTGCCTAAGGCCTAAGGACAGGATTGTATATATGTTGTAGTAGATATACTCACAAAATATGCTCATTTCTTTCCTATTACCACTACCTATTCAACTATGCAGTTGGCTGAATTTTTTTTCAGAGAGATCTTCAGATTGCACGGTTTACCTAAAACCATTGTGAGTGATCACGACAGTAGATTTCTGAGCCATTTTTGGCAGGAGATTTTTAGATTTTGTGGGATTGAGTTGACTCCTAGCATCTATAACCATTCACAAACTGATGGCTAGATGGAAATAGTGAACAAGTGGGTTGAGGATTATCTGCGGAATTATGTTTCTTCTTAGCAGAAGGCATGGGAAAAGTGGATTCACTTATGTGAATATTGTTACAATTCCACTCATCACATGATTATATAGATGTCGCCTTTCAGAGCTCTACATGGTTATGATCCGCCTAGTTTTGTGGATTTGTTATGAGGCGATAGTAGAGTACCGAGTGTCGGGGAGTTGCTACAGGACAACTAGGATGTGGTAAGGACCTTGAAAGATAATATACAGAGGGCACAAAATTAGCAAAAGCAGTATGCTGATCAGAAGAGAACAACTTGAACTTATCAGGTAGGGGACATGGTCTACTTGATGTTACAGCCATATTGACAGTCTTTGATCAAGAAGAGTGGAGCTGAGAAACTTAAGTTGTGATATTATGGACCCTTTTGGATTGTGCGGCGGGTTGGTGAGTTAGCATATGAGTTGCAGTTGCTTGATGATAGAAAAGTTCATAATGTGTTTCATGTTTCACGCCTCACAAGGGCTTTGGGTTATCATGTGAGACCTCATGTTTTGCCTCCGTTGGATGACGAAGGGAGATTGGAGTTGATTCTAGAAGCAATACTTGATACTAGAGAAAGGCAATTGCGATGGAGGACCATTGGTGAGTTTTTGGTTAAGTGGTAGAATCTTCTAGATGAGGATGCTACTTGGGAGCTTGAAGATATTCTATAGCATTTCGGACTTAGATTGCTTGAGGACAAGCAATCTTGGGGAGGGAGGACTGTAATGTCCTCGATTTAGCAGGTCTCCAGAGTGTGGGTTTGTTAGCTCATTATCGCGACCCTCATGAGCTGATGTCTGGTTTTGGGGGTCTTTGTCATGAGATTGCTATTTTTGGACTTACTATTTTTAGTAAGTCACTTTTGGTTAGTTCCTATTTTTGGGTTGAGCTGTTCAGGTAGGATGGTCCTCTGATTCTAGATATTTGATCTCTCTAGGATTCTTTTTAGAAGTCTTTTATTGGTGAGCTTGTTGGCTTAATGATGATTTAATTCACATTTAACGAGCATAGTATTTAATATTATAAAGTGTTATAACTTTATATTGTAACGTTGCCTTCTAAGCGAAAGGTGTGAGAGTGAAGCTGGATGGCTCAATTTGTGTTATAAATGTAGCTTTTTGTTGAGGAGAGATCCTCTTGAATAATATATCTTAATTTTGCTCTTGCTTGCCTGAGGGTTTCTGAGAATTTTTGAATATCATTACTGGTAATTGTGCTGTAGTAGACAATTATCATAGCTCTCTGACTGTAATTACTGTGGCTACGGAGAATTGGACTTCTGAAGAAATCGATTATACACACTGGAAATCGATTGAGAATTTGGTAGCTATTGTTCATTGCTGAGATTCTGCGTTTTGAGATATATACTTGCTTGACGTCAAGGCTGTGGGTTTGGACGAATTGTTTGAAGATATATTTCCCAGTCGGATTTGTATTTGATGGCCCCTTGAAACTGATTACCAGTGTTTGGTGCATTGAGAGGGAAATTGAATGGTTGGATTACCTGCTGTGGCTAAAATTCTGGAACACGTGAGGTGAAAGGGTCACTGTTGGTCAACAGTCAAGCGGTCGACATTCTACATTTAGTTAAATCACGTGGCCTTCTCCCCGCGTTATCTGATTTTCATTGGGCGTCCACATCTTGCTTTCTGGTTATCCATGGAATCGAAAACTGCTGTTCGGCATCAATCAATTGGTGTTTAGGAAATTGTGTTTGCAGTTGGAAGGTGATACCTTGTGTTGGAGTTTCCATTGATGCATTTTGTGGCAGGGTTGAATACTGAAATCAGGTTCTAAATTAATAATTTTATTACTAAGAAAACTTGTTTTGCTTAATCAATTAATTCAAGTTCTATTCAAGAGTTGCTTTAGCTTTAATGTTCTTGCATCCTTGATTGAACCAAAAATATATATATAAAATATATATTCCAAAATCTAAACAACAGAGAAAGAAAATTCACCCTCTGACAGACAAAGACCATTAGAAGCAGATTTGGGGTTTTTATAGAAACTCAGAGTTGTTATTGTATTTGTAATAGAGAGTCTCGTTTTGGGAATTTGGAGAGACCTTTGGTTGGAATGTGAAGAGTCTCTCCTTAAGTTATTTATATCCCATTAATCAATAGGCATTGTACAATTGAATTCATATTATCAATAAAATGATCTTTTGTTGTGTGGCTGGGTTTTTCCCTTTATTCTAGAAGGGTTTTCCCAGGGTATCTTGTGGTGTTGGTTATATCTCTTTTATGGTTTCTTTATTGCTGTTTTTCATCTGATTCTGGGCTCAAGTTTTATCAACAACTTGCAAAGAAAATAATAATTACTGTCATGATCAGATTTGAGAAGGGAAAATTAGGCATGTATCATACAAGATAAAGAAAATGCATTTCATTTTGTTTGGAATTGATATTTATTATCTCACTGCAGTGTTTGAATTTTGAAATTGAATTGTAGACTGTACTTTTCATTTTGTTTCAGGTGTTAAATGTTCCCTAAACATTATGGTTGGTTATATTACGTAGGAAGCAATATTGAACTTCAAAAGTCTTTGAGTTTTTGCTCAAGTCTAGAAGAATTTGAGCTTTATTGTCTTGCTAGTTTTGGGAGTCAGTACCAAGTCCTGCAGCAGTGATATAAATTATCATGACTTAAAATGTTTCTTTATGGATGATAATTTACTAATCTTGAACTCTTGTTGCATGCCCTCCATTTAAATTTTAGAATCAACAGTACATTATCCTAAAGTGCACAGGACAATCATGTTGTCTGTGTTTTGAAATACCTTATCTGAAGCTAACTGCATTTTCTGAGTAACATTACTGTGCCTTGTACAGGGAGCTGAAGAATCCAAGTTCTCAATTTATATTCATTCAAGACCAGGATTTGTGTTCAGTAAAGGAACAACAAGGTGTACATATTTTTATGGGCGGCAGCTGAGTGACAGTATACAGGTTTGTGATTATGCCATTGATGATATGTAGAATATGCCCGAATAAAGGAAATTAAAAAATGGGCTAGTTTTGAGCTGATATTTCTATTTTTCAGCCTTAAGCAACCATGAAAATATGTATGTGCCTAGTTTGTATACTTTTTTCTGGACAACTTTTCTTGGCAGTGTATCCAAGTTGGTTTTCCACAGTAGAATAGTTTAGATTCTGTTTGGATTGAGTCTTTTGCCATTTATAAAGAAACAATTCTTTTGTCCAGGTAGACTGGGGAGAAGCAAGCATGATCCAGGCAGAGCGCATCTTACTTAGGAAAGCTCTTCAGGATCCAGTTAATCAGCGGTTCATTTTTGTCTCAGATAGGTAGGTATTTGTGTTTATTTCTAACCTTGTAGTGAAAATTTCTAATGCAATGGGTCTGATAGTAAGTAGGAATGGCAACGTGTGTGATGGTAGCAATGACCAGTTCAAATATTTGGTTTATGCCAAGAAAGGTTCTCTTTATTGTTTGAGTATAGATGTCATTGTTGAAATCTGTTTATCTATGAACTCAGTTTTGGAAATGCATATAATCAATTTGTTCCCTTACATAAACTCTAGAGGGACATTTGCATAAAGATTGACATGACTCGAGAAGACGTGTTTTAATCAATTTCTTGTTTTCTGGGGAATTCCTTGGTAAGAGATGTTGAAGTTGATAGCTGCGATGAAGATCTTCATATTGGTGTATGTTCTAACTCCTGTTCATGTATCTCCAGCAGCTTGTTTGGTATCAGATGTAGTGTCATCACCCTGGTGGTTTCCACTATATATGGTTCCTTCTCCTCTATTACCATGCATTTCTTTGGCTCTGTGATTGCATTTGTAGTTGTCCTCCAGCTGCCTACCATTACTGTGTCCACCTATCCTATTCATCTGTTTGCATGGGACATATGGTGACATGGCTCAACCTCACGATGACATGGCAATTTCATGTTTCTTTTGGTTCATCAGTTTGATTGCTGCTCCGTTGGTTCAAGTCATTACTGCTGTTCATGTTGTTTGCATTCATGTATCATTCCCGTAGGTTTTACATTACACTGGAGTTAATGCTAATATATGGTAACAGTTCAAGAAGCGGTGGGTGGCCATTCAGACTCAAAGATAGGCTTTCAGCTATTGTCAAGAGGAATAAGAACTGTTTTATTTTGAGCCATGTGAGTGCTGGATGCTGTATTACTGTGGTATGAGCGATTTTGGTGCTGTGTTACTATTGCACTCAGTTTTTGAGTCTACAGTTTTGTTATGTAATTCGTGACATATTTATATTGTATTTTCTTTCTTCATGATGATACTTGAATGATCATTGTGGGAAAACTGTAAATGCGTCTATATTTGTTTTCAGCAGCTCTGTGAGAGCTGTGCATGATTTTTGAAAAGATCTAAGTAGATTTGGATTTGTTTGAAGAAGCCAATAAAAGTATCTTCTTTTGGTGGGCCAGGTTGTTTCCCTTGAGCAGGAGGGTTTTTCCTCAGTGTAACACGGGGACTTGCACCCACTTCCCAAACCTCGAAGTACCCGTCCCCAAGATGTCCCCGCACTAGGTACTTGCGCACCCAACTACCCCCACCTCGGCCATTGTGCAACCATGCTTCCACTTGAATGGGTACTTGGATTTCTATTTGAATGTTACTATGTTGAATGTTGAATTGTTCTAGTTCATGTTGCAATTTTGATATGTTAAAGTAGTTTAATTTGGAATGTTCTACTGAAACATCATTTCATGAC
The DNA here is from genome assembly GCA_028749045.1 of Cupressus sempervirens. NCBI lineage: Eukaryota > Viridiplantae > Streptophyta > Pinopsida > Cupressales > Cupressaceae > Cupressus > Cupressus sempervirens. The sequence goes on from CM053786.1 coordinate 329,462,625, forward strand.
AAGCATTTCAAGTTCTATATGCATACTATACATCAGCCCTCCCTGCCCCGTCCTCCCCTTGCCATCGTCCCCTCGCTGTCCCGAAAATGAGGCCCATTTTCTCCCCATTCCGAGAACTCGTCCCCGTGTCCCCCTGTCCCGACGTACCCCAGTACTGGGGTTACATTGTTTTTCCTAGGATAACTAGTAGTACCATATGTTTATTGGTGTTCTTTGATTTCATTTATTGGTTATCTATATATTCCGGTTAAAAAATTAACATGGTATGCGGGTCTAAGTTAACAATCCAGAACCAAAAGTAAAGTAGTACTCTACTTTTAGGTTTTTTGTTTAAGCTATTTAGAATGGTGAATGGTGTGAAAGTTGAAGGCATATTAGATGGTACTTCAAATTTCTCCTTTTTGAAATCTAGAATTTTGATTACTTTTGAAGAAAATGATCTCCCTGAGTTTGATAGGTTGAGAGCTGATTGCATTAAAGAAGAATGCAGACTAGAGGCGAGAGGCAATGGACATAAAAATCATCATGAAGATGATCATGCACTTGCTGCTCATACTTTAAAGGGGAAAGGAAACAAGGGTACATTCAAAAGATTCAGAGATAAGAATTTTGAGTCAGTTCTTGTTTCCAAGAAAAAGAAATGTTGAAATGCTTCAAATGCGACAAATTTGGACATTTTGTTAGAGATTCTTCGTCAAGACCAAAGCCTCAAGTGGCTGCTAGAAATGTTGAAAACTATTTGCCACAAAGAGAGTCAAGTGAAAATTTTGAAGATTCTTATTTATTTCTATACTTTCTAGCGATGGTCCTACTAATAGTGATACATGACTTATTGATGGTGGAGCCTCTTTTCATATTACTGGTTATCGTGAGCACCTTTCCAACTTGAAGGAAAAAGATTCTCATCTTTAAGTTATCATTGGTGATGATGCATGTTATTCTGTGAAAGGTGCTGCTTCTACTTCCTTCTAGTTGGATTCTAGAATTCCTCTTCATTTGAGTGATGCTCTTTTTGTTCCTGGCATTAAGAGGAATTTGATTTCTATTTCAGTATTAGAAGACACAGGTTATCATATTGCTTTTGTTGGAAGAAAAGTTCTTGCATGGAAGAAGAATGTTGACATTCCGTCAACTTGTGAGATTGGTGTTCGTCATGATAGTCTTTACAAGCTTTAAACCCATCCTATCTAAGCATTAACTCATGATTCTACAAGTTCGAGTGAGCTGTGGCATAAAAGATTTGGTCACCTAAATCTCAAAACTTTGTCTTCAATGGAGAAGGTTGTAGTTGGTCTTCCAAAGTCAAATCATGACCACAACCATGAAGGTGTTTGCAAGGGATGTACTCTAGGTAAGAACATTAAAAGTACTTTTTTAAAGTAGTGAAAGTAGAATAAAGCAAATCCTAGAGTTAATTCATTCTGATTTCTGTGGTCCTATGTGAGTTGAAAGAAAGAACATGATAGTTGTTGAGGCAGCTGAGGCTATCATCCATGATCAAAGTCTTCAAACTTTTTAATGGGCAGAGGTTTGCAGGACAGTAGCGTACATTCAAAATCATAGTCCTCATCAAACCTTGACATCACGACTCCAAAAGAAGCATTTTCAGTTTTTAAACCAAATACTAGTCATTTGAGAAAAGAACTAAGTTAGAACCTTCAAGAAAGAAAGGCATCTTATTGGTTATAGTGAATCTTCCAAAGCATACATAATTTACATTCGAGGTCAAAAGCAAATTGAAATCAGTAGAGATGTCTCTTTTGATGAAGGTGTAGCTTGCACGAAATCCAAAGAGTCTAATATAGAATTTGATATAGAAGACTTTGAGCCTTCTCAAGACAGAGAAATGGTTGTTCCAGATTCACCTCCAGAGGTTCTGAGGGAGAATACAAATTTAGAAGAGTTTGCTGATCCTGCTGATCCATACTTTTGCAGGTCCAAGTAATGTTTTAGTTAATAAGGAAAAACTATTGTGGGCCACACCATGGAAGAGGCTGAAAAATATGCAGCCCCTCGTGGCACTTTTAGAGAGTGAAAAGCCTCATAAGTTTGTAGGATATGTTGCTTTGATGAGTCACATTATAACATTGAAGCCTTCTAGTTTTGAAGAAGCTTCAAATCAATAAGTTTGGAAGGATGCCATGAAGGAGGAGTATCAATCCATAATTAAAAAATGATGTGCGGGAGTTCCTATGCCTAAAGGTAAATTTGTTGTTTCTAAGTGAGTGTTTAAAATTCAACGTGCAGCTGATGGGAGTGTAGAAAAATATGAAGCTAGATCTGTAGCTAGAGGTTTTCCACAAAAGGAAGGCATAGACTATGAAGAGAGTTTTGCACTTGCAGCATGTTACACTTCTATTAGAACAATCATAGTTGTTGCAATAGTTAAGGGTTGGAGACTAACAACATTCTTCAATTGCATAATTGAAGAGGAAGTATAAATCTAAAAACCAGAGGGCTTGATAAAGACTCTCATGTGTGCAACTAAAAAATTCTTTGTATGGCCTTAAAAACGCTCCCCCTTGGTATGAGAGAATTGGTCATTATTCTTTGAGCTTGGGTTTCCTAAAGAATGATGCTGATCCAAGTTTATATTTCAAGGTGTATGATGACAAAGTGTTGATCTTAGCGCATTTTGTTGATGATCTCATTATTAATTGTAAGGAGTTAGCTTCTGAATCTGAAATAAAAGATCTTGGTCACTTGCACTATTTCCTTGGGCTGAGGTATGCATACTAAATTATGTTAAAGACTCCTATGGAAGCTAATCTAAGGGTGCAACCACTTCAGATTTAGTTGATCCTACTATTTACAAGCAACTAATTGGTTCATTAATGTATTTGGTTAATGCAAGGCCTGATATATGTTATGTGGTTAATACCTTAAGTCAGTTCATATGTGAACCAAGACAAATTCACCTTGTGGTAGCCAAACACATATTGAGATATGTTAGTGGTATAGTGGGATATGGTTTAAAATACTCTATATGTGTAGAGATGAACTTGTAGAGGCTCTTTGATTCAGATTGGGCAAGTTGTGTCCTAACAGGAAGGGCATTTCAAGATTTTGTTTCAGCGAAGGTTCAACTATGATCTTTTGGTGTAGGAGGAAATAATCTTGTGTTGCATAGAGTATGACTGAAGCAGAATATATTGCAGCTTGTGTGGTTACAAGAGAATTTGTGTGGCTTCACAAATTGTGTGCAGAGTTGTTTTAGCAGCCTTTGAAACCTTTACTGATTCATTGTGATAACCAAAATTGTGTGAAGCTTTTAGTTGATCCTATTTTCTATGATAGAACTAAACATCGGGAAATAAAATATCATTGCTTGAGAGATATGGTTTAGAGGAAAGCAGTTGAGTTCGAGTATATTTTATCGAAGTCACAATGTTCAAATTCGAATTCAAGTTCAACTAGTATAAAATTCAAATGAAGTTCAGGGAGAGTAAAAATTCAGGAAAAATATTTGAATTAAATTCGCCTTATATAATTTTAATTATTTTTAAATATATGCAATATATCCCATAAATTATCCAAATAGGTAAAATTGCTAGATAGATTTGACAACTTTATAAGCATGATGACACATTTATAAAGTATAAAACCTAAGAAACATGTGAAACCACAATAACAAAGATATGTTTTATTCACAAAGTTACGCTTAGAAGTCAAGAATTCATAACTTCTAAAAAGCTCGTAGTCATCAAGAGCTCTTGGCTCACTTGGTGTAGCATCATCATTAGCATCACTACCCATTTACTCATCTAAAAAGTCAGGCTCATCTGCACTGGTACTGCTATGTCTTCTAAAGCTCGTTTTTTTGAAGATGATTCATGTGCTGATTTGTTCACGAGCAATTTTAAATTGCTGCAAACATAGAAAAGATCTCCCTATTACAATAATAGATAAGACGTCTATTATTAGTTAATGGTTATCTTGTAAATATCTTTAGCTTTAGTTTGCTTTCGTTTTTTGCTTTCTCTGGAATAGAATGTTTCTATTCTTTACGATCGTTTCCTAAGGAAACATCATCTCTTCCTTTTGTATAAATTGACCTTTCGGTCTCTGTTATTAATAAGCAAGTATTTACCAATTACCTTGTAATATGGTATCAGAGCTAAATACTTAAATTTTTTTGGAAAAATTTATAATTTCTTCTTGAAATAATTTGTTTAAATTTTTCCAAAATTATTTCAGCTAATTTCTCCAAAACCCACCTAGGGTTTTTCTGCTTGGAGAAATTCCTGAATTACGGGTCTGCAAATCACGTGGAAATCGTGGCCATTTTTTGAAGACTCGCGTTTTTGGGGTGAAAATCTGCATGTTTCTGTATCAAATCTTCATGCTCTTAGCCGTCTCAGTCTGTCATCGTGCTCTGGGAAGCAGATTCGACCATTTTTCATCAAGAAATCTGAAGTTTTTTCAAGCTTTTTTCAGCTAGGGCTGTTTTTTTTTTGAAACCCTAATTTTTGGGGTCGAAATTTTTTTTTGTTTGGAGATTCTTGGTGGGTTTTTCGAGAGCTCAACTGGGTTGTCGTCCGTTTTTCTGGGTGCCTCGATTTTTGTGCCTCGATTTTTGAGCCAGCGGATTCAGAAAACGACAGCAGATTTCTTTTGGGTTTTTCGAGCTCTCTTTTGGGTCATTCTCTGATTCTTTTGGGTCTTCCGTATTTTGGCCTCGAAGAACGTGCCTTCACAGATTTTCATAGTTTTTCATTGAAAAACGTGCCATGGCATCTCTGACAAATATTTTGCTCGAGCATAATTCCAAATTCAATGGTCGCAATTATGGAACCTGGAAGCAGCGCATCATCGCAATCTTCGAATATCGAAACACCGATCAACTTGTTCTGGGTGTTAAGCAGCGTCCGACTTCTCCGGGTCCTGATCAAGATACATGGGATCTGAACAATCGAGAGGCAGTAATGCTTCTCAAACTCTCCGTAGCTGATGACCAGCTTTCTCAGATTCCATCCGGCAAGACAGTGGCCGAAATCTGGACACATCTAAAAGGTCTTCATGAGACTTTCGACAAGAGCAGAGCCTTCTTTCTGAAAAACACTCTGTTTTCTATTGTCATGGATGAGCGCACCTCGCTCTAGGCACACCTGAATCGGATTCAGGAAATTCGTGATCAGTTACTTGCCATCGGTCGCAAGATGGAGGAAGAGGATATTGTGGTAATCACTCTTCGGAGTTTACCAAATTCCTATGAGCATTTTATCGAGACTCTCAACATCACATCTACTGGTGTTGATCTAAAGTTCACTGATCTCTGCACCCTGCTACTTTAGCAAGATCGGTGGAAACAACAGTTCGGTAGCAGCTACAGTTCCACCTCCACTGAGCAAGCCTTTGCTGCGAAATCCTTTCAGAAGGATAAGGGCAAGTTTCAGCAACCATCTCAGCAGAAGTCTTCTGCTCCAGCATCCGATGGTACCAAAAAGAAGAACATTCAATGCAACTATTGCCACAAGTATGGTCACATGAAGGTTGCATGTCGGAAACGCTTAGCTGACCAGTCTAAGCAATTAGGTTCGCAACCCAAAGCGAACAGTGCAGAGCACACTGAGCAGGTGGAATCTGCCTTTTATGCCTTCATGGCTAAAAGACCTGCAGATCATGTACAGTCATCTGCCTGGTACATTGATTCAGGTGCCTCTCGACATTTCACTCACCGCAGAGACTGGTTTACTGACTACCAGCCTTATTCAGATTCTGTTATCTTTGGTGGTGGAGAAGAGTACACGGTTGTTGGTAAAGGCAACATTCAAATTCAGTCTGTTGGGAGGAAGCTCATATTCCTTGATGTGTACTACGTTCCAGGGATGGAACTAAATCTACTCTCGGTCAGTCAGTTGCTGCGACATTCTCCACACTTGGCAGTCACCTTCAGTTCACATCAGTGCACCATCACTGATCGGGCGACTAAGTCTACTGTTGCAGTTGGTCTTGAGGATCATGGTCTTTTCAGACTTACTGATTCTGGTGATTCTCAGGACTTAGCTATGGCTGCTCGGCGATCTTCCATCAGCACACTTTGGCATCAGCGATATGGGCACTTAAATGTGCATTATCTCTCACAACTTGCTCGGGATGAGCTTGTTCTTGGTTTGCTAGAGATTCAAACCCAACACCTTGGAGTTTGTGACGCATGTCAGGCTGGGAAGCAACATCGCACACCTTTCCCCAATGGCGATTCTTGGCGAGCTTCTCAAGTACTTCAGCTTGTTCATGCTGATATCTGCGGCCCTATGGCCACTCCTTCTGTTCTTGGGTACAAGTATTTTCTGTTGTTTGTAGATGATTTCAGTAGAAAAATGTGGGTGTATTTCCTTAAAAAGAAATCCGATGCATTTATTGTATTTCAGAAGTTTAAACCCTTAGTTGAAAAAGAGTCTGGGAAATCTATTATTACTCTTAGATCAGACAATGGGCGGGAATTTTGTTCTAATGTTTTCTCCAGCTTCTTGGATACACATGGCATCCAACGCCAGTTCACCACACCCCACACGCCACAACAGAACAGTGTAGTTGAACGTCGGAACAGGACAATCACCGAGATGGCTCGTTCCATGCTCGAACACAGACATGTTTCGAAGCGTTTTTGGGCAGAAGCAGTTAACACTGCAGTTTATCTGTTGAACCGGTCACCCACAGTGGCGGTCAAAGGTAAAACTCCGGAAGAGGCCTGGTCAGGTCGCAAGCCCAGAATCAGTCACCTGAAGGTTTTTGGCTCTCTTGCTTTTGTTTGGATCCCTGATGCTTCACGCACCAAGTTGGATGCCAAGAGTCAGAAACTGATGCTTGCTGGATATAGCAGTCTTCACAAAGCCTACCGCCTTATTGATGTTGAGACATCTCGTCTCATATACAGCCGCGATGTAGTCTTTGATGAGCAGCGAGGACCATTCATGCCTGTTTCTCCTGTTCCTGATCCAACAGACCAGCCTATGCAGGTTCATGATTTGGGAGTTCGGCTTCCATTAGGTTCACCTGATGGGAGGGCTCCAGTAGCTCCTACAGCTCCAGTCCTGCCAGTGATACCTGTACAGCCACCTCCGGCTTCTCCTGCAGGATCACCTCGTTTTGAAGATGCTTCACCTGAGTTTGATCCAGATTCTTCTGATCAGGATCCTGCTGATCAAGCATCTCCTAGTACTATTGTTGGTCATTCTCCTCTCTAGCCTAAGTGGTGGGCTAAGACACTTGTTGATCTTCATGATGATGAGCTCATTGATGGGAGAACTACTCGGAAAAAGAGCAAAACTATAGATTCTGTTAACTTTTCTCTTATGGCCAACATTCACAGTGTGTTTGAACCTCAAACATATTCCGAGGCTAAAGGAATTCCAGAGTGGGAACAGGCCATGCAATCTGAACACCAGAGCCTGCTGAAGAACAACACTTGGGTCCGTTCTGATCTTCCTTCAGGGAAGAAACCCATTAGCTGCAAATGGGTCTACAAAATCAAATACAAATCAGATGGTACTTTGGATAAGTACAAAGCTCGTTTAGTGGCAAAGGGCTTTTCTCAGCGTCAAGGCGTTGATTATGAGGAGACCTTTGCTCCTACTGCAAAGATGAGCACCATCAGATTAGTCTTAGCCATGGCAGCACAGTTTGGCTGGAAGGTCCATCAGATGGACGTAAAGAGTGCTTTCCTGAATGGTGATCTCCATGAAGAGGTCTACATGATGCAGCCTCATGGTTTCAAGGTTGCTGGTAAAGACCATCAGGTTCTCAGATTGGTAAAAGCTCTCTATGGTTTGAAGCAGGCCCCTCGGGCATGGTACATCAAGATTGATACGTACCTCAGTGATCAAGGCTTCAAGAGGAGTTCTTCAGACTCAAATCTGTACATCAAGACTATTGACAGTGACATCATCCTTCTGGTTATCTATGTGGATGATCTGATCATCACTGGCAGTTCAGCATCTTTGATTCAGGGAATCAAACAACACTTATGCCAGTCTTTTGATATGACTGACTTTGGGCTCATGCATTATTGCATAGGTGTTGAAGTTTGGCAACAGTCTTCTGGTATATTCATCTCTCAGTCCAAATATGCCAGAGCCTTGTTAGACAAATTTCGAATGCAGGATTGCAAACCTGCATCTACACCTATGGAGAAAGGTCTCAAGTTATCAGCCAAGTTTGATTCTCCTTCCGTTGATGATACTACGTATAGGCAACTAGTAGGCAGCCTCATCTACCTATCTGCTACTAGGCCTGATATCAGCTTCGCAATCAGCTATATTTCACGCTTTATGACAGCTCCTAAGGCTGATCATTGGATGGCAGCAAAGCGTGTGCTTCGTTATGTGAAGGGCACTTCTGATTATGGACTTCTGTATTCTCGGAGTTCTAATCCTAAACTCAGTGGGTTCACAGATTCAGATTGGGCAGGCTCTGTTGATGATAAAAAGTCAACATCTGGATATGTGTTCAGTTTGGGATCCGGTGCAGTCACATGGACCAGCAAGAAGCAGCAGGCAGTTTCTCTCTCTTCTACAGAGGCTGAATATAGAGGGACTATTAAGGCAGGATGTGAAGCTGTCTGGCTTCGTCGGATGCTTGGGGATATGCAGATGTCACCAGCAGGACCGACTACTCTGTTTGTTGATAACGAAGGCATTATCAAGTTAGCATGGAATCCAGTCTTCCATGAACTAACCAAGCATGTGGATGTTCATTGTCATTACATACGACAGTTGGTTGAAGACGGGACTATAGATCTGCAGTATGTTCCTACCTCAGATCAGACTGCAGACATTCTCACCAAGCCTCTTGGTCCTGATAAGTTTGTCAAATTCAGAGGACAGCTTGGTGTGTTAGATAGATTAACCATTAAGGGAGGGTATTACAATAATAGATAAGACGTCTATTATTAGTTAATGGTTATCTTGTAAATATCTTTAGCTTTAGTTTGCTTTCGTTTTTTGCTTTCTCTGGAATAGAATGTTTCTATTCTTTACGATCGTTTCCTAAGGAAACATCGTCTCTTCCTTTTGTATAAATTGACCTTTCGGTCTCTGTTATTAATAAGCAAGTATTTACCAATTACCTTGTAATACTCCCAACTTTCCTGACAACAATTTGTTCCTCTTTTTGGAATGGATGTGGTCAAAGCAACTCCAATTTCTCTCACTAGTTGATGAACTTGCTCCTTGACTCAATATTCGAATGGCAAATCGCTGAAGTTCAGGAGTTTCTGCCCCATAGCTCATCCACCATCTATAACCAGGTACCTCGTCTCGTGTCATATATTTTTGGCTGCTCCTATTCCAAACATCCCTTCCGCTTTCTTGTATTTCCAATATTGTTCTCTAATTAGAGATGCAATTGATGGATCTAGTTCAAACCTACTAATGGTTTGATAAAACCCTGCCATAATTTCAGCATCACCTTGTTTATCAGTGTGAAATAGTTTAGACTTCAAACAACAAGCTGGTGCATGTAAAGGAGTGTGCATCATCATCTGGAATCAACAATCTCCCATATCTCTATGTACTCTGCTTCCACATTATAGTGCTTTCTAAATAGCTTCATTGCAACAATCCATGCTTTCATAAAGTATTCCACGGCAAGGAGTGTCACCATCAACCATATAGAGCACATCAACAAGTGGCGTGCATATATTTTACCTTTGCCCCACTTCCCTAAAAGCTGCTATTTAAAACAATATGCTCTATGACCTTGCCCTTAACACTTTTAGAGGGTAGAAAATTTTCCCACTCATTGGAACAAATTACACATCTCAAAGCTGCTTTGTTTTCAACCACTCTTTTCAAAGTGATATGAAATGAAGCAAATCTTGTATCACAAGGCCTCAACAACTTCCTAGATGCATGTTGCCTATAAAGACTTAATGTGAGACGATGATTTTGTATGAAATTCTCAACTACTCTTTCTCTATGAATTGCTTCATGTATCCAAGGGAATTTGGTCAAGTCATGAAGCAACAAATCCAAACAATGAGCTGCACTGGACTCCAATAAATTTGTGGGTACTTATCTATAATCAACTTCCCAACTCTCACACAATTTGCTGCACTATCAGTAACCATTTGAATCACATTTGTAACCCCTACTTCAAGAATTGCTTCCTCTAATATCTGAAATATATATTCAGAAGTTTTTTTTGATTCATAGTGTCAATAACTTTCAAGAAGACAACCCCTTCAAGGCAAGCCACTAAAACATTGATCAATGGCTATTGACATATATCTGACCATCCATCTACTCAATATAGTGCAATTGGTTGCCTTCCAAGAAGGGCTTTGAACATAGCTAATTTTCCAGTCATTCTATCTTCTGACGTGTCCAAGAGAGTTGTTCTCAAAGCCTTAGAAGAGGTAGGTATGTACCCTTTGTCAAACTCTGCAGCCTTTTGAAAAGTAGCACAAAAAAGTGGATTTATTGAAGCACACTTGTATAGAGTAAATCAGCTAGTGAATCATCCACTTGTTTCTCGCATGGTTTCCAAAAGCTGCTCAATTTTCCACTCTCGTTCGATGCCTTTACAACTTAAGGTAGACATAAAGATAAAGGTATAGTATATGCAAATCTAGAGACATCATCTTCAATTCTTTGTTTCCTTTGTGCCTTCTTCATCTTTTCAGCAATAGAAGATGAACGCTCTTTCTCTAAAATAGCTCTGAGCTCTTGGGTCACACTTGGACATGTAGTAACATCTCCACCTTTACCCCCCATAATATCAAGCAATTGATCCATGACCATTACGAGTCACATGTTTCTATGCCTTCGAAGTTGATTTGTTGGGAGCCATATCACAATCTGTAGAATTAAAAACAAGATAACATAGTCTATTTAAAACATTAAGTAAACATTGTTTAAATGAAAGAATATTAATCATTTTGAACTTTAAGACAAAATAATTCAATAAATTATAACTTAATTTAAATATATTAATGTAAAATAAACCAATGTCATATTACATATTAATATTAAATTAAAATTAAACAAGTTAAAGTTCAACATTTCACACTTTTATAATTACATTATTTGACATATACACTAATAAAATGTAATAAAATATAATTTTTACTTAATTATTTATTTATCTTTAATAAAAAGTTATAAAGAAAAACAAAATAATTTTCTTAACATATATCTAATTAAATATAAACTATAATATTTTATAATTTAAAGAACTATGATATTAAAAATATCATAGTTCTTTAAATTATAAAATATTATAGTTTATAATTAATTAGATAATTATTCTTCCATATAATAGTTTGTAATGATTATCTATAGTTCAAAATATTGATATATTATTAATAGTAATTTTAAAATTATTATTAATAATATATCAATATTTTGAACTATAGATAATCATTACAAACTATTATATGGAAGAATAATTATCAATTATCATTACAAACTACCAATTACGTCGTAGAGCCAAATCACATTAATAAAAATATTATGCCAAGAAATGTATACCAAATTCCAAATAGGGAAACACTTTATAAATTAAAAAACCATAGAAAATAAAAATTACATTTGAAAGAGTCATATTGCATTAATGATAAAAAATGTTATGCCAAAAAATATATACCAAATTCCCCAAAAACCCTATAATGAATATTGAAAACTATTGAAAATAAAAATGATTTTTGGACTTTATCGGAGGCCCAAAACACAACAAAGTAGACAGATAGACGATGCGGGAGACGGAAAATGCAGTAAATCCCTCAATCAGATACCAAACGAAAAACAACACTCCTCACTCATGTAAGATACCAAACACACTCTCACATAGACAAAAAATAGATGGACGAAGCCTGAATGATCTACCTTTGCTCTGCAATACATCTACGCTTGCGATGCTGTGCATTTAAGGGCTCATTAACTCTATTATATAGAGTAAAATGGATTCCGAAACATCCTAAAAACGAACACAAAAGAAAAATTTAGCAATTTCTAGATATCAATGACAATAGAAAAATGCCACAAGTTTTGAGGTCAAATGTCGACGAATTTGGATGATTTTTTAGAAAAAATTAATATTTGGAAAAATCTGAATCCCATCCTTCAAATGCGCTGAACCTTGTGACTTAGTATTTTACATGGAGCAGACAACAAACATTCTCCCCAAGCCACTTGCTAGAATGAAGTTCTAATACCTCTTGATATATTCTTGGTATTGTGGAGAATGATGCTCTTACTAAAGAGTCTTAGCTTCAGTAATCTATCCTTTGTTCATGAATTCTTCTCTACGAGAGAAGTTCGAGGTGAAATCTCTTGTTGATGAGTTCTTTGCGAGAGTAGTTTGAGGTGAAATCCCTTGTAAATGCATTCTTCTTTGTGAGTTTGAGGTGAAAGCCCTTGTTCCACCCTCTGGGAGTAGCATTGGTGGAAGTCATGTGCATGACTTCATGACTTGGTTTCTTTTGTTTTTTTGTTTCAGCCTCTGGGAGTAGCTATGGGGAATATTGTTATGTTGAAATGACAATTTTATATTGAGAAAATTTGTGATGAGATTTTTGTTGACATTCCTTTTGGTTGTAGTTATGTGTTCTCGTTATGTGATGATATATTGAAGATCTCTCTCTTACTAAGAGGGATTGTTGAAGTTGATTGCTGTGATAAAGATCTTCATATTGGTTGATAGCTGCGATAAAGATCTTCATATTGGCATATGTTCGAATTCCTATTTGTGTATCTCGAGTGTGTTGTTTTGTATCAATTTTAGTGATATCATTCTGATGGTTTTGGTTCTATTTGGTTCCTTCTCCTCCTTTATTATCGCGAGTTTCTCTGGCTAAATGAAGGCATTTGTCATTGACCTTCAGCTGCCTACCATTGTTGTGTTCACCTATCCTATTCATTTGTTTGAATGGAACATATGGTGACATGGCTTAACCTCATGATGGCATGGCAATTTCATGTTTCTTTTGCTTTGTTTGTTCAAGTCATCACCCCTATTTGTGTTGTTTGCATTCATGTATCATTCCTATCGATTTAATATTACGCAAGAGTTAATGCTAGTATATGGCAATAGTTCAAGAAATGGTGGGTGACCATTCAGACTTAGAGATGGCCTTTAAGCTATTGTGAAGAGGAATAAGAACAATTTTATTTTGAGCCATGTTAATGCTCAATGCCGTATTACTGTGGTACAAGAGATTTTGGTGCCGTGTTACTTTAGTTTTTAGTTTTTGAGTCTATAGTTTTGTTACATAATTCCCTGACATATTTATATTGTATTTTCATTCTTCATGATGATACTTGAATGATCATTGTGTGAAAACTTCAAATGGATCTATATTTGGTTTCATCTCTATGAGAGCTATGCACGATTCTTGAAAAGATCTAAGCTATGATTATGAAGAAGCCAATAAAAGTATCTTCTTTTGGTGGGCTGGGTTGTTTCTCTTGGGCAAGAGGATTTTTCCCAGGATAACTGGCAATTTTATGTTTTTACTTGTTCTCTTTGATTTCATTTATTGCCTATCTATATTCTGGTTCAAAAATTAACAAGGTCAATATCATTGTATCTTTATATAGCTTAGTACCTACCATCTACTTTATATATTATCTTTTTTGGCATATCATAATTAATAGATAATTTCAGGACCATGAACCATATCTAAGTTATGTGTATACAATCGTGGGAGAAGGAAATATTGAGACATATCATTGCATTGTCGTTTTGAAGACCATTCAAGAATCTCAAAAAATATTCTAAGGAGTTGAAAAATGTTTTCAACAAGACAACCTAGACGTCTTAAGGAAAGGGGAGTAAATCAAATCAAAGTCATCTACTTTCAAAACTTGAAGTTGCCTGTCGAAAAATATGTTATTGAAACGACAATTATCCTTGCAGATAACTTCGTTAGCTGATTGGATTGTTCTGACACAACTATCAAGAAATTGTGAACTGTCGATAATTAGGTATTCACGCTCCTTGCATGTTACCATTTGAATCCATTATTTTTATGGCCCATGTTGATAACTAACTCTTTCTTGTTGGCACCATTGTTTCAAAGCTTTTAAATGGGTAGATTATGTGTAGAGGAGTTATTGTTGAAAACATGAGAAGCAGAGTAGGGTAATGTATATAAGATTATATTATATTATTATTTACTTATTTTTCATATTTTAATTTCATTATTATATCCTATTTTAGAAAGGGGACATTCCAATCCACCCTGTCCAAAATTTCTTGTCCTCAAGCAATGCCAATTTTATTTAAATCTTTGAATGTGAGCTGCTTTATTGTGCAACTATGATATTAACCAAGGCATTGAAAATTAGCAAGGTTTTTCTTATCACTTTGAGACAAGGAACAAGGTCATCTTGCAATATCATCAAAGCAATTTGGATTGACCCTATGTTTGCACAATTGCATGCTCACATATATGACCTCAAGTGTAACTAACTCATGTTTTGATTCACTCTAGTTATTCTCATATTTTAGATTAAATAAAAATATATAGCCAAACATAGAGCATACACTTGAAAACACAAGGTATGCACATGAATGTATGAAGACATAGACCATACATGCAATATACACACAATTATATCCAGAAACAAAGCATACACACATGCACATGCATTTTTTGATCCTTCTTATTGTCTAGATTGCATTATCGCTTAATCTTTACCTATGATATCTCAATATTTTGATATGGAAACAAATGGGCAAGGGAAAAAGGACACACCTTTTCTTTGTATATAATTTGCATTTTCATATAGTATAGAAATAATCTTACGATAGATGGAGCTTGACAACCACCAAGACATCCAACCACCATGTAGACACCTAAGCTATGATGATACCTACAAGTGACCCAAAGACGTTCACTTGTACATATCACCACATCTAGTTATCTATATGATGGACTGATGGCTTGATGACTTCATGACTAGTTTTGGCCACTGTCATCATTTGATCACCATCATGTTGTGCACGACATTGATTTTAAATATGCAAATGCCATCAGCATACATGCATCCATCCATGACATCCCATACACTCCATCATATACATATGCGTAACATACAATGACATCCCATACAATCCATCATACTCAAATGCATAAAATACATTAACATACATACATATACTGTTAAGGATGTACCTTGAATTAGATTGTAACATATTGTAAATCATATATATATATATATATATATATATATTGATGTAGAGGGACACCTCTTTAAAACCTTTTTTGGGATTAAAACTCAAGAGGCTTCAATAATGGACATTTGCAACCAAATTAATGAGCTAGACAACATCAAAATGCTCCAAATATTTACTCATAAATTTTACAAATTAAAGGATATCACAATTCCATTTTATGAGATTGATTTTGGATGAGTTAAACACATTTTTCTCAATTTATAGCCCACTTCAATTAGTGGAATAAAATTTATGAAGCTTTTTCTAAAACTGCTACCATGAAAATCAGGTTCGACCAGTCTTCACTAAAATGACTATAACTTTTTCAAATCGTGATGAAATTCAACCAAACCAAAAAAAAGAAGAAGATAACTAAAATACCTTTCCAAAAATATAAGTTGCAGATCTATAGCTATTCATATGTGCTTGTACGAACACAAACAACTGTCGGATGTCTGAAAAAATAACTCTGAAATTTATCATAAAACTCACAAAAATAAACTTCTCTTTATTTTACCTCTTCTTTCAGCTTCTCCAGCCATTACATTATGAAAATCACAACCAATACATGATATTTTAATGCCTTTTCATTTCCTCTAACTTATTTTCTACCTCCTTTGACTCTTGACCTTCCTCTTTACATCAACTTTGCATATTGTCAACTTTTTATGATAATATTTTATTACATATTTGAAGACTTTTGCAATTTCCCATAAATGACTTTGAAACTTTATATAACCCCTACTAAGATATCAAGATAGCCTATATATGACATTTTATGACATTTTACCCTTCCATGGGTTTATTTACATATTTTGACCATACTAGACAACTTAGACAATCTATTACAAAAGGTTACCAACTTCTTGGGAACCCTTTATTCAAGGGATTAGTGCACAACCTAAACTAACAAAATTTGAATAACTTAAGAATCACCACAATCAGGGAGAATCAAGATTAATTACAAGAGGGATTAGTCTGAATAAACAAGGAGAAATACAAGCCCTACATGCAAAAACAAACAGTAAAGGAAAGAAAATAAATTTTAAACAAAGAAGAATAACCAAACCTACAAGAAGAGAGATATGTCTAAAATACAATGCTACAAGTGTGATAAATTTGGACACACTACATGTATTGCCCGGGAAGATAAAAAATTCATGCCTCTATAGTTGAAGTCAAGGAGGCTGAAAATTCACTGTTCTTTTTAGCCTTATCAAGTGAACTAAACACTAACAAGAATACTTGGATAATTGATAGTGGAGCATCTCGACACATAACAGGATTCAAAGACCAACTCGAAACTTTTGAAGGACACCCAATTGAAGAAGTTAGAATAGGGGATAACTCTACCTATCCAATGAAGGGAATTGGGACCTGTTCAATACAATTGAAAACTGGAGTTACTCTACAACTAAAAGATGTACTATTCGTACATCAAGAGGAATTTGGTATCCATCTCTGACCTATCAGACCAAGGATATCGAGGCACTCTTTAAGAAGATAAGGTTCTATCTTGCCTAAGAATTCTAACATTAAGACTACAATCACCATAGGTTTAGAAATGGAATTTTATATAAACTTTGCAATAATCAAAACCTAGCCTTAAATTATGAAATTTCCAAAACTAATGAGTTTTGGCACAAAAGGCTAGGACACCTCCATTTTCGTGCCTTTCCCTCTATAGAAAATATTGTGACCAACTTACCTACTCTAAAATTTGAACATGTTGGAACCTGCAAAGGATGTGCTTTAGGAAAGAATTCCAAAGAATCTTTTCCATATAATGAACATAAATCAAAAGTTGCATTTGAACTTATTCACATTAATTTTTGTGGGTCCATTGAAGTATTATTGAAATTTAAAGAGTTTAAAGAATTAGTTAAAGATCAAACTAGAAAGTAAACTAAAACTCTTAGAAAGAATTCTGCATTTCTATTAGGATTAAGAGGGAGTAGACGATACCTTTTAATCCACAATAGAATGGAGTGGCATAAAGGAAAAATAGAACCATCATTGACGCCACTAAAGCCATGATGCAATCTTCACAGATCATTCTAGGCCGAAGTCTCAAATATGGTAGTGTACATTCAATATAAATGTCCCCATTTAATCTTAGAAAATATAACATCTAAAGAAGCTTTCATAGGAAACAAACTAGATTTAAGTCACTCAAGAATTTTTGGTTGTCTTGTATATATTCATGTTCTTAAAGAAAAGAGGTCCAAACTAGAATCCTCAGGCAAGAAAGGCATATTTGTTGGTTACATTGAGTCCTCTAAAGCCTACAAAGTATATATTCTTGGACAAAGAACTATTGAAACCAACAGAGATGTTAAACTTAAAAAAAATGTTGCATATAAATTTTCTAAAAATATTGAAGAATCAAATGATGAACCAACTACATAATTAAATGAAAACCTTATTGTTGAGATTTAGAGGAAGAACTATTTAGAAGGTCATGAATCCATATCATCTAATCCTAAAAATGCGGAAATCCCAAAACAACGAGAAAATACCACTATGGGCAAGGAGGATGATTGAAGAAAATAATGTAGCCCCTGAAGAAATCTTTAGAGAAAGTAAGAAAACAAGAAGTCACTCATACTATGTTGCACTTATAACTGAGCTCATCAAATCTGAACCATCAAATGTTGAAGAGGCCTTAAGATGCCAAGCTTGGAAAGATGCTATGATTGAGGAATATCAATCTATGTTGAAAAATGATGTTTAGGATATCTGTAACAAACGGATTTTCATAACAAAATAAAGGTGAACTAGAAAGAGTTTTCCTCAACAAATTATTGAACAAATATAATGAACTCCTTTTCATGGGACATTAACTGCTTTTAACTACCAACAATTAACTGAAATAACAAAGCTCAACCGAAATAACTATATCAATGATCAACTGTAATAACAATTAACTAAAATAACAAAGCTCAACTAAAATAACTATATCAATGATCAACTGTAATAACAATTAACTGAATTAACTATAACAATGATCAACCGTAATAACTATAATAACGATTACTGTCTTTTCATACATATAAGTAAAGTAAATGCTTAACATGAAAAAGAAAGAACATACAGGAAATATCTGGTGAGTCTTTACTTGGTTGTGCAAGCCTCGGCTTTCGGTAAGAGGAGAAGCATTGACTTAGGCTTAACCTCTCAACCTCAGACCATATTTATCCCCACACAATCTATTGAATAGAAAGGCCCTCCCTACTCTGCGATCAGACTTGAGATACTTTTAGTCTAGCCACCTGAGCATTTCGGTGTTTAGAATGTCCGCACAGTTATGGTCGGACATGTTTGAATAACTGGCTCTATTGACATCAATTGATCATAGATCGAAAACATGCCTTATAACGACCTTGGCCAAGGTTTTCTGATGGGTTCATTGACCCAATCACCATCGCTCGACTTTATAGTAGGGGAACAATAATATGGTCGAACATGAGCTATTAAATGATATTAATTTAGATTTATTCTATCATGTCTGACTTTTCTTTCCATGTCATTGCAGATTCCATCTCACCTCTTCACCTTTTCCATGGTTATACAGCTGATGAGTCCTAGGTGCTCGAATCTCAGAGCAATCGGCTCTGTTTGTTGATTCTCAACTGATTTATGAATACTATATGTTTCCGACTTATCGCAATCTGTGATTTGAGGAATGTGTTCTTTAAGACTTGCAAAAAAACATCATTTGATTCTGTTTTCTAGTGGCATAAATAAATCATAATTTCATAGCATGGTTACTTAGCTTATATTTGCCATCAACAACTCTTAACTTAGAGAAGGTCTAATCCTGTGATATTAAGCAAGATATTTTGCATCATGATATAAACTTTAGCTTACTGCTATATAAATTGGAATGCTGTAACAACTGATAAAGAAATCATATTGCGTTTTTGGTTAATCGCGTAACCTGGTATAATTTGAAAGAAAGAATGGAGTCTTGTTGGATGTTCAACAACCGACCTCAAAAAAGATCTTGAATGCTAAATTCCAGTATGAATATTACTCATGATTTCAGCAGAACATTAGTATAACCAGGAATTGTGGAAGGGAAACAATGCAATGGTTACTAAATGATAATTGCAAAGATAGTGAGTGCTATGATAAACGTGGTCAGATAATATGAAGAAGCTGGGTGATAAACAAGGAAGTCGGGCGCTTGAACAAGGAAGTCAGGTGATGGAAAAATGAATGTATTTCGCCTCTCTCGACTTCATAATATAAAAAGATTATATGTCTCTTTGGCTTCCAACAAACCGTAACATAAAAAGAAGTGTCTTGGCTCTTGGACGCCAAATAAATATGCCAAGTGTTCATTTGGTGTCTAGCAAGAAAATGAATAAAAAGATGGAAAAAGATTTGAAGGTTACAAATCGAAAATAATTATGGTTTATATCTATCTATATGCACATAGATATACTTGTGAGGTGGCATCATATTATTATAAAAAAATAATATTATGGTGTCACTTTATTCTTATATCTATGTGTACGTACATAGGTATATATTATAATGATATGGAGAAAAGATCAATAAAAAACTTTTGAGGTACTATTATTTTTAATTAAATTAATTTATGTTTTAAATTGTTTATTTAATAGCTCATGTGGCTCCTTCAGTTGTATCCTGAAGTTCAAGTCGTTAGGTCCTTACCAAGGCAATTTAAGGTCATACTTGTCAACCTGATAATTGGACTAAGCTAGTATCCCATTCCATTGATCTCGTTTAGTAATACTTCCCCCCTTCATCTTCTCATGCAATCACCCGAGCAATATTTCCATAATAATAACAAGTTCCATAATAATTTTCATAATATCATTTAATATAGATAAAGAGTTTAATTATTAACCATAATTCCAAAATCAAGCAACTGCTAAACATCACATGACAAATAATGAATGATGACCATCTTCATTAAATAGTTAACATAATGAATACAACGACTATAAATAACTACCTACTTCACATGATTATGAAAGAAAAATCCATTCAATCTAACGGCTATGAATAAATAAATTTAAAATTAGGTCAAAATTTGAGATGTAACATGATCACTCTCCACACGTGCACTAACAATCTCGCACATTTCCACCAACAAGGTACTGCCACTAGGTACCTCTACCAATACCTCCTTTGAAGAAGCAGAAGCCATTGCTATATCAAACTCCTCGCATGTCTCCACTTCCCCCTCATCTATAAGTCCTTGTAAATAACAATCTTGGGACCCATAATCATCCAATAGTCGCTCTGAGTCATCACAAAACATCTCATATGATATACCGGATTCCCTACAACATGAATTATCATCACGTGAAACATCAGAGATCTCCACATCATTAGTATCAATATTGTCCAACTGAGACCCCTCTGCTATTATCTACTGTTGCATACATGACTCAATGTCATCATGTGAATCAATAACACTAAGTCATCTACATCACCCGATTTCTTCGTAACACTTAAATCATGATTTGCATAATTGGGCAGGTCCATGCCCTCATCCTCCCCACTTGATAAATTTGTTGTCTCTTGTATTGACCCAACACTATGACAACTGCCATAAAAATCAGAGTTGTCAGTGCTCATATCATCCTCGCAGTCTTCAAAAACAACACTCTTTTCAAGAGAGTTTAAACTAGCGGTGGTATCAACCATAGATGTTAGTATTGCCGATTAATCGGTGATACTAGAAAAAATCGCGATTTTTTGGGTCAAGCGATTTAGTCGCCCCAAAAATCGTGATTTTTTTTTGCAGATTTTTTCAAAAAAATTGCAGATTAATAGGCGATTAATCGCCCAAAAATCGTGATTTCTTGGAAAAAAATCGCCCGTGCCTGGCAGTCACATAAAGTGACGAAAAAACATATTTTTTTCATTCAGTTTTTAAATTGCTTAGGGCGTTTTGGAGAGGAGAGGATAGAGGAGAAGTTCTTGGCAAGCAAGAGGCGGAATCAAGTGCATTTGGAGGCCTTTTGATTCGATTTCTTTGTTACTAGGTAAGTGATTTGAATCTTTGTTTTTTATTTTTACAAGAGATTGTATTTTTTTTTCTTGCATGTAAATGGATAAAAATACATTCCTAATTAGTTAGGAATGCATTTGATGAATGTAAGCAAGATTAAATGCATTCATTTGCATTTTTTTCCATTCTAGATCGAATTTATGTTAGAAATTTGCACTTTTTTGAAAAATTTGAAACCCTAGCAGCTAGTTTGTTTGAATGTTATTTGGATTTCAATTTATTGGCGCTGTTATTGGGATGTTGCTTGAATTCTTTGTTTAAATGTTAACTTTGATCTTGTTATAATTTATTTATAGTTTTTAAAAAAAAATTGTATGCGTAAGGCAGCCCGTAGCAGTTTTAAATGGCAGACAAATGGCCATTGACTCCATGGCCTTCAGGCTACATTGGCACTAGGCCAAAGAATGCGAGAGATCACGCATGGAAATATGCCTATGAAGCACCCGATGAACCAACCAAAGTGATTTGCATTCGATGTGAAAAAGTAATATCCGGGGGCATTTACTGGTTCAAATATCACATCGCAAGGATCTCAAAACATGATATGAATCCTTGTGAGAGTACAACAGAAGAAATAAAAAGGTTTGCAAATGCCTTGCTCGCAGCTGGAGAGCAAAAAAAATTGCAAAGAGAGCGGAATAAATTGCATGTCAGGGTAGCCATAGCAGAGACCCAGGGCAGTTTCGTTGATGTTCAAGAAGAGGAGGCAGCCATTGAGAGCATGGCCGGCTTTTATCGTGGGCCGTGTGTCCGCAAATAGGGTGGTTTTTCTTTCACGAGTTCCGCTGCCGCTCCCACTCCCACTCCTACACCTCCTAGCACTTCTGCACCATCAGGATCAGCAGGTGCTTCTGGGATAGGGAGCTATTTTGTGCCGAGGCACACACCTAGTGCACAACCTTCGTGAGAGGCCACTAGATGGAATAAGGAGGTCCAGGACCAGGTGGACAATGCACTAGCAGATTTCTGGGTTTTCAACAACCTTCCTATTAGTGTTGTTGATAGTCCCTATTGGGAGGCTTTGGCCACAGGGTTGACAGTTGCAAGAAAGGGGTACAAGTCCCCTTCTCGTTTTGTGTTGGGTGGCAGGTAAGCGAATAATTTTATTACACTCGATTTCTTTTTAATTTTTAACTTTTTACTTAGTTCGATATTATAATTAATTTCTCTAGAAATTAGAATGTTGATTACTAAAGTCTAAATCAATTTAAAATTACTAAGAATCTAAGACATAACTAAATTTTGTTTTTGTAGGCTTATTGGAACTGCTGTTGAGAGGGCCAAAGCATTTTTTGAGGAATAGAAACAAGAATGGACAAAATTTGGTTGCACCATTCTTTCTGACGGGTGGACGGATGGGAAGAGCAGGACCGTAATTAATTTTTTGGCCTGCTATAATGATAATGTGGTGTTCCTGAAATCAATCGATGCCTCCAGCAAGGTAAAAAATGCTTAGACATTGGCATTAATGTTGGAGAACATGGTCTTAGAGATTGGCATTGAAAATCTGGTGCAAATCATCATAGACAATGCTGCTGCATATGTATCAGCAGGTAAACCGTAATTTTATGTTGCATGTGCATTATGAATTTCACAACAAGAATTATTAATAGTTTGATATTTTTGAAAAGTTGGAAACTAATTAGTATTTGCTTTTACAATTGGCAAGAAAAATCCTACAACAGAGGCACCCCACTCTCTTTTGGACCCCGTGTGCAGCACATGTCCTTGGCCTTCTTTTGGAGGACATGGGCAAACTTGAGTGGGTCACTCCAATTGTGGAGGATGCAAGGCGGGTGACAAAATACATATACAATCACCCATGGGTCCTTAGCCTGATGAGAGAGCACACTTATGGCAAAGAAATTGTTAGGCCTGCCGTCACAAGGTTTGCAACGATTTTCTTGACGTTGCAAAGCATTCTCGATAATTTGGTTTCTTTGAAGCAAATGTTTTTTTCCAAAAAATGGCTTGATTCCACATTTTCAAAGAAGAGTGAAGGAGAGAATGTTGTGCGGATTGTGTTTGATAAATATTTTGCAGATAAGGCCAATGAAATAGTAAAGGTAACTACAAAACTTTAAGTTTTAGTTTACACTTTACAACTTTATAACATACTAAGTTTGTAACTCAAGTAAATAGTAATTTTGTAACTTGTCAACTAATTTCAAATTTATAGTGCAGGTGTTTGAGCCTTTAGTCAGAGTTCTGCGTTTGGTTGATGAAGACCAAACGCCAATGGGTGAACTATATGAGGCCATGGACAAGGCCAAAGAATTTGTCAAAAATTACTACAAGGGGGAAAGCATCAAATATGAACCCATTTGGCAGATCATTGATAGAAGGTGGAATAATCAGCTCCACCAACTCATTCATGCAGCAGGATATTTCCTTAACCCACGTTTTAGGTACACCGTAAGCTCATTCTTACTCAAATTTAAGTTAACAAAGACTTGAGTTCATTTTGCTTTCGTAGGGTGTTGGGTGTGTACTAAAATTGTAAGACTTATTTGTTTTTGGTTTTTGGTTTTAGGGCTGATGGTACATATGCAGATCCTGATGGAGAGTTCATCAGAGGCCTAAGTGAGTGCATCCAAAAGATGGTAACCAGCGAGGAAACAAGAGATAAAATCATTGCTGAGCAGGAGATCTTCACTTCAGCAGCGGGCAAGGTGTTCTCCACTCCTTTCTACAAGAGAGCAAGGCTTACACAAACCCCAGGTAATACATTTGCAAACTTTTGAATCTCAAATGCTAAATTAACATTTATGTTTCACTTTTTGTTATCTATTAGTATTTTCTAACTTGTACAATTTTTGTGATGCAGTGGCTTGGTGGACCACTTGGGGTGCAAGCACTCCAAATCTTGCAAAATTTGCTCTCAGAATCCTATCACAGCCTTGCAGTGCATCACACGGTGAGCACAATGGAGTTTGTTTGAGGCCATCCACACAAAAAAGAGAAACAGGTTGTCCCAAAAGAGGATGAATGACATGGTCTATGTGCAATATAATCTTAAATTGCGCATGAAAAGGGCACAACAAGATCCTCTTGGGCCAATCGATTTGGATGAGATAGATCTTTATTATGATTGGACGGCACAGGAGCAGGCTCCCTTATTTACACAGGAGGACATCTCCAATTTGGAGAGGGAGGCCGCGAAGGAGGCTGCAGAGGAGGAAGGGGGTGGAACTGGATATGACATCGATTTGGATGACATCGAGGAGGGCGATGATGAGGATGATGACATTGAGCTTATTGTAGAGGACCTTGACATCTTGCGCGCAACGAATGTGGAGCTACCGACATCTAGTTCTATAGCTACACCATCTTCTGCATTGGCATAGACACAGACACAGACACAGACACAAGCACAGACCCTGTGGGGTTCTAGTTCTAGAGCTTTACCCTCTCCCGCACTCGCTAGTAAAGTGACTGGGAAGAGGAAGATGTAGTCCTGTATTTGACATTTGTACTTATTTGTAGTCATGTTGATGTGCTTATTTGAACTCTTTACATTTGACACTTTATTTATGAGAATACAACTTCTCATGTGTTGTGAACTTGTTAGTTGTGATGTGAATATCAGGATTTAACTGTGTGATTTTTGAGTCAAAGTCGATGACCCATGTTTCATGAGTAGTGATTCAACATGAATCCATCTCTCATGAGAATAAATGGAACACTTAGCACTCATTGGATCTAGGTGATGCTCACAGGGGTGAAGCACCGGGACTTCTCGGGAGGTCACCCATCCCAGTACTACTCTGGCCTGAGCGCGCTTAATTGCGGAGTTTCCTCCACAGTTAAACCCAAAGCTTGCAACCCCATTTGCAAAACCTTCACCAAGTGTTGTGCCTTATGAACCATTCATTAGAAAGCCCCTTAAGCTCATCAATTGATAAGTAGGAGATGATTTCCACAGCTAGTCAAATTGTGATGTGAATATCAGGATTTAACTGTGTGATTTTTGAGTCAAACTCGATGACCCATGTTTCATGAGTAGTGATTCAACATGAATCCATCTCTCATGAGAATAAATGGAACACTTAGCACTCATTGGATCTAGGTGATGCTCACAGGGGTGAAGCAGCGGGACTTCCCGGGAGGTCACCCATCCCAGTACTACTCTGGCCTGAGCGCACTTAACTGCGGAGTTTCCTCCACAGTTAAACCCAAAGCTTGCAACCCCATTTGCAAAACCTTCACCAAGTGTTGTGCCTTATGAACCATTCATTAGAAAGCCCCTTAAGCTCATCAATTGATAAGTAGGAGATGATTTCCACAGCTAGTCAAATTGTGATGTGAATATCAGGATTTAACTATGTGATTTTTGAGTCAAACTCGATGACCCATGTTTCATGAGTAGTGATTCAACATGAATCCATCTCTCATGAGAATAAATGGAACACTTAGCACTCATTGGATCTAGGTGATAGTAATTTACAACTTGTCACTACTTACTTGTTAGTAATATACCGATTAATAACTCTTTTTGCATTGATATATATCTAAACATGATTGTTTCTTATGTATTGTTAGTAATTAAGTCATTAGATGCAAAAAAAATTGAATTCTGTAAAAAATCGCATTTTTTTATTAAAATTTAGTGGTTTTTGAGTTCCCAATGTTTTTCCCGATTTTTTGCCGATTTTTCCTGATTTTTCCCGATTAAACATTTTCAGGCCTACGCGATTAATCTCCTCAAGCGATTTTTACATCAATGGTATCAACAACCTCTTCCACACTCCCCCTATCGGCTACACTATCAACATGATCAAATACGATTCCGCTGTCCTAAGATTCAGACCTTGTGTCACTGACATTTTCATAACCATTAACTAGAGTGAGGCTGCCATCAATGGTAGTGAACATGTCATCATTGTTTTCTTGTTCACTAACTCTGGTCTCATCAAGATGTTGATTCTCGGTGTGGCTGTCCTATAGCAAATTGATCATATCTACGTGTCCTTGCAGAGAGTCACTAACATCATGTATGCAAGATGGATTAGTGGCTGCTCCACTAAGCACATGATCATCTTCACCATGATCCCTAGTTGCTGAAAACTCATGGTGAAGACTTTTGGATATCTCACCTGTGAAAACCTCAAGTTTCTTTTCTTGCATTCTCGGTGAGGAAGACTTTTTAAAAATGGAAACCATATACCTTGCACAATTATCTGGAGTTACCAGATTCAAGAGTAATACATCCCATCTGTTTCTGATTTTCTCTAAGCTTTTCCATAATTACCATCAGGGCATTTGTTTGCTTCCTGAGATTACCCTTGCTATTCAACTAGTTTCTGTATTTACTGGATTTCCTATATATGTTCATAACTGAAATAACTGCAAGAGTGTTGATCACTTACAAATCAAGCCTAGGAACTCAAAATTTCCAACCTCGTAGGATGGCAAGAAACTGCTCTGATACCACTGTAAGAACCCCAACCAGTTCTAACTTCAATTTTGGTGGTTTGACATTTTGTTAAACACTTAGCACACAAGCTCTGATACCATTGTAATGAGCCCTGCTGGCTCACTCTCACTCAATGCTTAAGAATTTGTATGGTTTTTTGAATTTTTTCAAATATATAAATGACAAAGCTTGTAATGCAAAGTAAAGAATAATTTGGAACAGCAACTGAACATTTCAATTGCAAATTTTCAAACTTGCAATTATTACAACGTAAGAAACATGTGCTTTAAACTTAATTTATTTCAGAACCTGGAAGTAGATGTTTGATATTTGGGAGTGAAGAAGAAGAATGAATTGCAGCTGAATATGTAATCCAATGCCAATGCTCTTTGGCAGATCAGTATTATATTCTCCAGAATTAAGACATCCCTCAGTAATGGCAACACCACAATATGAGAAAAGTAGCAGGTATAGTGTTTACAACGGTGCTAAGACAGACCAGTTCACACTCAAAGGAAACCCCAAACAACACCAACTTGTTGCACAGAATTCAAACACTAAGAAGTCATCCCACAACTCCAAACCACAGCAGTACGAGGTAATATAAATTGCAGTAAGTTACCCCTGAAAACACAGATTTTCATTTGCAGAAATAAGCCACCCCAATGTGCTATACTTTTCTCATGCATAGTGATCAATTTGATTCAAACCCTTGCATACAGACATCGAAACATCTTTGACATATTGCAGATCAGTATTCAGCTTAACTGGCACAATTCATTCATATATAAGACCAATTTAAAGTACAAAGAACTCAAAAGACATTTCTTCTTAGCTTGAAGAAATATCTCAAACCCTTGTCACCCAATTAAACATTCATACCACCATTTGAACCACAATTAGAGCCTCTATCTTGAAACTCTCACAGAAGATCAAATTCAGAAGTTATTTCACTTCCTCAAATGATTGCACAATTGAAGAATACCTGCTCTCCAATGGCTGAAGTTAAAACCTTGGTTTCTTCTTCTAATAAACTTCACCAATTTCAAAAAGCATACACCACATGAATACTCCATTTGCCTCTCACAAAGCAGTGCTTTTATAATAAATAAAGATGACTTCTTCAAGACGCCAAAAGCAAGTATCTTCTCTCACACACTTCTCGCTAAAGAGCTTCAAATGCTTCTTCAACACATCTTTCACTTAAAAATATTGCTTTTAAGGCTTAGGATCATATTCCATGTGAAATAGTGATTAATACCCCCACTAGGCGCCCAAAAGCAATTTATAAAACTTAATATATACCACTGGAAAGTGCTAGTATCATGATTGACTGAATAGAGCGCCCAGGCCTGCCAGAAATGGAAACCACCATCACTGACTTCCAAAAAATAGTAAGTTGATCACCAGGGTTCTGTTAATTTATAGGATCTCTGATAGAAATGATAACAGATTTATGTCAGACTTTACATACTTTGGGTTACTTGAATGGAATAAGTAAATACCTTCAGAATGCTTCTGATGCTGTGATTGGAATGCTGAATGCTGAGAGAAACGTAGTTTGTAATCTGTAGTGTTGCTTTGTTAATTCTGGGACTGCAAATATGTTATATCTTTCATATTGCCTTGTCCACCAATGAGAGTAACTATATATATAAATGTGAAGGGTTATGTTCCTGTAGGGGCATGACAAAGGCCACGTAGGGTCATGACCCTACGTGGTCATAAACAATTGTTTCATAATCACTTGGTAATTTAATCATGCCCAATAACATGTTCGATAATACTCTTAATGTATATCGATGGTAATACAAATGAAGCCCGATCCCTGATCAGTGATGATACTCAATAACTGAGGGTAATCCATTGTGAATCGGTAGCAGTAGTAATATCAATCGTGGCAATAACCCAATGTGAATCGGTAGCAATAGTAATTTACATGCCTGATTTGAATCATATCTTGTTTAAGTTGTATACATACATATTTGTACATATATACGTATGCATATTATCATGTGTATGTATGTGTATATATATATATATATATCAGAGCATAATAGATTCAAATACTCAATATTACATTGACTGATGGTGAACTTTCAACACTCTCTCTTTAGCAAGGGAGAATTAATAAAGAATCCAAATATTAGAATATCTACACATGATACATTATTTGACACTACAACTCTAAAAAATAGAGACTCGTCAAATAACATAAATCACAATGCTATGAACACTATCATTATTAAAATAATCTTTATGTTTCTTTTTAATTCTCACTATTGTATCTTATTATATCTCTGTAAATATTAGAATGTTTCTAATATTTAGGTGTAGTCTACAATAGAATGTTTCTATTCTATTCGACTCTCCTCTTTGTATATATAGATCATTTTGATCTCTGATTAATCAATCAAGTATTCTGCCATTTATGTTTGTAACATGGTATTAGAGCCAATGCTTCAAATTTTCTTTGAAATTTTTTTATTTCTTTTGAAATTATCTGATCTATATTTTCGAAATTATTTTTGAGTGTTTTATACAACCGGCTTAGGGTTTCTGCCTTGAAAAATTATTTTTGAATGTCATTTAGGGTTTCATTTTTTGAGGATCTGCAAATCGCGATTTTTTTCCAAGCAAATCGTGTCTGCACAACTCGCATTTGTTTTTGGTTGTTTCTTGTTTGCGAACCAGGGTTTCTCTCTTTCATAAATGTTTGGACCTGGCAACGTCTGCAATTGATGACCTGTTCCAGCAAAATTGCAACTTAAAACTCACGTTTTTTTGTGCATAACTTGCATTTCTTTTGACGACTCGGCCCTTTTTTAAACACTCGCGACTGCCCATGCCGTCATTTTTTGGAGTCAACGCAATAATCTTCCATGCCACATCTATGACAAAAATCAACATTTTTTTCTCCAAAAAAATCGCCATTTTCTTTAATTTTCTTCTTCCATTGCTATCAACTAGGGTTTTCTTCGAAACCCTAGTTTTTGACCTTGGAATTTTTTTTTGTTTTCAAATTCTTGGTGGGTTTTTTGAGATCTCAAATGGGACTTCATCAGATTTTTGTGGGTGCCTTGATTTTTGTGCCTCAATTTTCGAGCCAGCAGATTCAAATTTCGACAGCGTATTATTTTTGGGTTTTTCGAGCTCTTGTTTCTATACTTCGATTTTTTTAGGTCTTTCATTTTCTCACCTCGAAGTTTGTGCCATTTGAGATATTCGCATATTATGAGCATCTGTATCAGCAACATCAGAAGTTAGAGTCAATTAAAAGGCAAGCCAATGCTGCCCAACACTCAGAGTAGAAAGAATCTATCTACCATGCTTTTATGGCCAGCATACCTATAGATCATGTGAAATCTTCTGCTTGGTACATAGATTCCGGTGCCTCCCAACATTTCACTCATAGGTGTGATTGGTTTGTTGAATTCACTCCCTATTCTAACATAGTAATCTTTGGAGGCGGTGAAGAATACAATATTGTCGGCAAGGGCAATGTTCAGATTCAGTTCGGAGGAAAAAGACTCATGTTCCTCAATGTATGTTATGTTCCTGGCATGAAACATAATCTTTTGTCTGTTACTCAGATTATGAAGCACTCCCCTTAGTTGGATGTCATTTTCAGTGGAAACAAGTGTTCGATTATTGATCGTGCGTCTCGCACTACACTTGCTGTCGGTCTTGAGGATCATAGTTTTTATAGGCTTGTAGATTTAGGCGAATCCCTTGAGCGTGCCTTCATCACCAAATCATCTGCTCTCAGCAGCCTCTGGCATCAGCGATACGGTCACCTGAATATTCAATATCTAGCACAACTTGCTCAAGATAATTTAGTCCATTGCCTACTTGATATCCAGACCTAGAACCATCGCGTTTGCGGAGTGCAACATAGGACACCATTTAAGGATGGTGAATCATGGCAGGCATCTAGAGTACTCCAGCTGGTCCATGATGATTTATGTGGTCCTATGAATATTCTTGTTACTGGGAACAAGTACTTCTTACTCTTTGTGGATGATTTCAATAGCAAAATGTGGGTATATTTTCTTAAGCAAAAATCAGATGCTTTTCCTGTATTTCAGCAATTTAAAGCTCTAGTAGAAAAAGAGTCTGGTTCCTCTATCCGTACTCTTAGGACAGATAATTGGGGGAAATTCTGTTCTTCTGCTTTCTCTACCTTCTGTACTACTCATGGCATTAGACGTCTGTTCACCACACCTTACACCCCTTAGCAAAATGGTGTTGTAGACTGTCGAAACCGTACCATCACAGAAATGGCTAGGGCTATGCTAGAACATAGAAATGTTCCCAGAAAATATTGGGCAGAAGCAGTATCCATAGCTGTCTACCTTCTTAACCGGTCACCCACCCTTGTAGTTAACCATAAGACTCCTGAGGAAGCCTGGTCTAGTCGCAAACCTAGGATCAACCATTTGGAAGTTTTTGGCTCTCTAGCATATGTATGGATTCTTGATGCCAAACGCACTAAGTTGGATTCCAAAAGCCAAAAACTCATGTTTACAGGATACAGTCACACACATAAGGCATACAGACTGATTGATGTAAATACTGATCATTTAATCTTCAGTCGTGATGTTGTGTTTGATGAGGAACTTGGACCATTTCTCCTCTCTACCTCCCCGCCACATTCCGAGATTCAGTCTTTAGCAATCTCTGACTTGGGTTCTTCTATTTTATACGAGTCATCTGATGCTACTGATACACCACCTCAACCACTTCTAGATAATATAGCTCCTGCTCTTGCTCCTCATCCAGCTATTCCAATAGCATCTGATATTGGCTCCTCGACTCGTCGGCCAAAATGGTGGGCTCAAATGATTAGTGATCTTCGTCCTAATGAACTCATTGAGGGTAGGACCTCTAGAAATAAGAGCATTCAACACAACACAGTTAATATTGCTCTTATGGCCAACATCCACAGTATCCCTGAGCCCCAGACATATGCAGAGGCCAAAGGACTTCTAGAATGGGAATAGGCAATGGATGTTGAGCTTCAGAGTCTTCAAAAGAACCACACTTGGGTTCTTTCAGAGCTCCCTCCTGGGAAGAAACCCATTAGCTATAAATGGGTCTATAAGGTCAAGTACCATGCAGATGGTACCTTGGACAAATACAAAGCCAGACTTGTCGCTTGAGGATTCACCCAGTGCGAAGGCATTGACTATGAGTAGACCTTTGCTCTGCCAACCAAGGTGAGCACTATTCACATTCTTCTTGCCATTGCAGCTCAGTATGGTTGGAAAGTTCATCAAATGGATGTAAAGAGTGCTTTTCTCAATGTTGAATTATAGGAAGAAGTCTACATGATGCAACCCCTAGGTTTCAAGGTTGCTGGTTCAGAACCAAAAGTATGTAGACTCCAGAAGGCCCTTTATGGTCTTAAATAGGCCCCTAGGGCTTGGTACATAAAAATTGATTAGTACTTAGTTGCTCAGGGATTTCAGCGTAGCTCGTCAGACAGTAATCTATATATTAAACACTCTGGTAATGATATTCTTTTTCTTGTTGTCTATGTGGATGATTTGATAATTACTGGAGTTCAGAACATTTGATTTCAGAAATTAAACAGGATCTATGCAGAACTTTTGATATGATAGATCCCGGATTGCTTCATTATTGTTTAGGTATTGAGGTTTGGCAGACTAACAACAGTATTTTTTTTGTCTCAGTCCAAGTATGTCAGAAATTTGCTTGACAGGTTTTGAATGTAGGATTGCAAACCTGCCTCCACCCCTATGGAGACTGGTTTGAAATTGTCCGCACAATCTGATTCTCCTCCTGTAGATGAAATACTCTTCAGGCAACTAGTAGGTAGTCTCATCTACCTTACTACTACTAGACCTGATCTCAGTTTTGCAGTCAGTTACATCTCACGGTTCTTGACGAACCCCAAGATTGATCATTGGATTGCAACAAAATGTGTGTTACGCTATGTACATGGTACTTTAGATTATGGTCTTCTTTACACAAGGAGTACTACTCCTCAGCTCAATGGATTCATCGATTCTGATTGGGCCGGCTCAGTTGATGACAAGAAATCTACTTCTGGCTATGTGTTCAGTATCAGATTTGTAGCAGTTACCTGTACTAGTAAGAAGCAATAGGCACATGCACTCTCCTTTACAGAAGCAGAATATAGAGGAGCTATCAAGGCAGCTTGTGAAGCAGTTTGGCTCCGTCAGATGCTTGCAGATATGCATATTCCTCAAGCAGGTCCGACTTCTTTGTTTTTAGACAATCAGGGAGTACTCAAACTTGCCAAGAACCCAGTGTTTCATGAACGAACCAAGCACATAGAGCTTCATTGCCATTACATCCGATAATTAGTAGAAGATGGATCTATTCAGTTACTCTATGTCCCTACCTCAGAGCAACCAACAAATATTTTCACAAAACCCCTTGGTCCTGATAAGTTTGTTAAATTCTGGGGATCTATTGGTGTAGTAAATAGATTGAGCATTAAGGGTGGGGTATTAAAATAATCTTTATGTTTCTTTTTAATGCTCACTACTGTATCTTATTATATCTCTGTA
Organism: Cupressus sempervirens; assembly: GCA_028749045.1. Taxonomy (NCBI): domain Eukaryota; kingdom Viridiplantae; phylum Streptophyta; class Pinopsida; order Cupressales; family Cupressaceae; genus Cupressus; species Cupressus sempervirens. Next base: position 329,495,812 of record CM053786.1, read on the forward strand.
AATATTAGAATGTTTCTAGTATTTAGGTGTAGTCTAAAATAGAATGTTTCTATTCTATTCAACTCTCCTCTTTGTATATATAGATCATTTTAATCTCTGATTAATCAATCAAGTATTTTGCCATTTACGTTTGTAACAATTATAACATAAATTATGATCTCTAATTGTCCAAAACAATATCTGGAGTAATTATAATGCATTTGTTATTTACGACTTCTGGAATATCCGGACCAACAGTCATAATAACAAGCCTATCATTTGTAAGATCGTCACCTTACAAAGATTACCTTCTGAATATAAATGTCCATGAAAGATCATCACCTTTCATTACATATCTACAACAACAATCGTAGAAGCCTAAAAACATATGAATTGAAATAAAATTAAATATTCAAAATTACAATTTAATCATACCGAGTTTTTTTTGAAGTATACCAACTTCACTTTAGCAAAAGGCTTGGTAAAATGTCAGCTGTCTGTTCATTAGTACTGATGTACTCAAGTTTAATGATATCTCGATCTACCATATCTCTGATGTAGTGATAGGGAATTTCAATATGCTTTGACCAATTGTGAAACAATGGATTAGTTGATAGTTTAATACAACTCTGGTTATCACAATAAATGATAGTAGGCTTCATGGTTTCTTTGATCAAATAAAAGCTTTTGTAGCCATACAGCTTCTCTGGCTCCAAAGGAGGTGGCTATGTCTTTTGCTTCTGTAGAGCTTAGTGTAATTGAGGACTGTGTTTTGCTAAACCAGGAAATCATCTCAGACCCAAGACTGAAGTACTTTTACGCTTAGTAGAACTACTTGCCTAATCTGAATATGAAAAACCATGAAGATTTATCTGAACTTGATCATATTTGATTCCCATGCCAATAGTTCTTCTTAGGTATCTTAGGATATGTTTAGCTATCATCAAGTGAATCTTCTTCGGAGTAACCATGAACTGACTCAATGTGTTAGTAGCATAGCATATGTTAGGGCGAGTATTCACTATATACATCAAAGAGCCAATGGTCTGTCTATAGAGAGTAGGATCAATAGGTTCAAATTTATCCATGTCTTCCTTCAGTTTATGTAGACTAAGTTCCATAGGAGTAGAAGCTGGTCTATAGTCCATCATTCCAAACTTACTTAGAATATCAATAGTATATTTATCTTGGTTTAGAAAGATTTAGTTTCCCTTTTGCCAAACTTCCAGTCCTAGGAAGTAGTGAAGAAGACCTAAAGTCTTTCATGTCAAATTCAGCTGCCAAGTCTTGTTTGCATTTGCTTAGTATAATGTTCTTCACCTGTAATTAATAAGTCATCAACATATAACACTAGAATAATCATGTCATTTCCATCTATTTTGAAATATAGATTAGGGTCAGCTTCATTTTTAGAATACCCTAGCTTTGTAAGATAACTATCTATTCCTTCATACCATGCTCTTGGAGCTTGTTTGTGCTTTCTTTAACTTGCATACAAGAGTATTTTTGTTGTGAGCAATAAATCCTTCAGGTTGTTCAATGTAGACTTCTTCAATTTCACCATTTAGAAAAACTTTCTTAACATCCATTTGATGGACTTTCCATCCTTTAGGTGCTACAATGGCCAAGATGGTTCTAACTAACGTATACCTAGCAATTGGAGCAAAAGTTTCCTCATAATAAATACCTTCCTTTTTGGAGAAACCTCGTGCTACGAATCTAGCTTTGTATTTCTCAATGCTACCGTCAAGTGTATGTTTGATTTTGTACAGCCATTTGGAAGAAACTACTGATTTGTTTTTAGGTCTAAGTACAATGTCCCATATGTTGGTAAATAGATTGTTCTTCTGATTTAACTATTAAACGCCCAAATTTGTGAACAACATTTGGTTACAACAGTTGGAAAGTTGTTTTGAAATGACTAACTTTCCTCTAAATTCCTAGGTACAACTCCCTATTGCATAGTGATTTGCAATGAATTATGTTTGTTTCTAAATTTAAAATGGGGTGTGTTCTTAACCTGAGAACAGAAAAGGAAAACCAAGCTAGGCCTAAACAGGAACTAACTTAGGCAAGAGTTGGTATTTTAAGATTAACTAAGCCTATGAATTCACACATCTTATGAACCTGCAAGGCATAATGATTCGATAGTACATGCTAACTAAAACTAAACTGATACCAGCAAGAAACTAACTACAGAGACTGAAAGACTAACTTGAAAGAAAACACAAAGGGATTTCTCTTGAATCTATGATAACAATACTATTATCTTTGGTTTGTTGCTTAGAAATAGGGGAGCGAAACTTTGTTCATTCCTTGATTAAATTCAGATGGAAGAGAAAATGTAAAACTAACATAAAGCAAACTGGAACAGAAAATAATTGACACAAAATACCATTCAATTGTCTCTGCAACATCAAGTATTTCACACCAAAAATTAGCCGACCTTTTATTAATCTTTCAATCTAGTAGATATAGGATTCCAATATGACCGTTACAAAGGAACTTAAATTGGTTCATCTCCTCCAAAATGACAAATGGCAAGCAGCCAATTTGTCCAGTACAATCATTACATCAAAAAAATGAAAGGGGCGGAATATGAATCACTTCGCCTTCTTTCCCTTTTTTGATTTTGCCCTATAGGCCTTGGCGGCGACAATGATTGGAATCAATTCTTCATGCCTATGAACATGTACATTAGTATATCTTAAGAGCCACTTAGAATGTTCTCTGGCTAAATCTTTGACAACATTTAACCGGTTTTGTATTTCCTCCATGACCACGTATACACACCCGCCAAGTTTGTGGAGGTCGGAAACTCTATTCTGGTGACTGGAAGATATCCCCGTCAAACTATCTATGTAATTGGAGAAGTTCGTTTCACGATAGCTACTCCAATAATTCCCTTCTCTTGTCGACTAGTTTGTGAGTCTGTATGTAGACCTCTTAGGAGTTCATAGTCTTTGTCTTGATCCTTAAGTCCTTCCTTTGCTGCCATGATCATTTGAAACTTGAATTGCATGCTCTGGAGCCACTCAAATAAAGGCTCATCTCCTTTAGGCAAGATCTTTTCGCCACAGCCTCCCTAGCTTTCATATGGATAATCATTTTCAGTAAAGAGACACAATCTTTACTTTTAACATTTTCTGCTGCTAGGGTAGCTCTATTCGTTGAAATGTTGTCCTTCTCTATTTTGAGCCTCAGTATTGCATTGCCAATCTACTTTATAATGGCTAGTCCTTCTAACTTGAGTTCCCGCTCCACTCTCTACCTATTTGCCCGAAATGTTTATCTTCTTGGAGCTGAGAGATGAGTACTTGGACATCGGTAGTGGTAGGATCACTAGTGATTGACATTCCAGAGATGCTTGCCAATGGGGTAACCAACTGCCTGATGAAACCGTTAAGTTCATGGATTTCCGCCTTCATTCTGACTTTTGATAATTTAAGGCTTTCAAGCTGTCCCTCTATTACCTCATTTGTTGACTTCCATAAGCCAACCTTGGTGTCATGTCTGACCTCCTTGAGATCCATAGAATGTAGGGCAAAATCATCTGCAGACATATCTTCGATTCTTCCTTCTTTAGTGGGCTTTGTAATTTCCATTGTCTGATGCCCTGTTTCAGGATTTTGTCTGAGAACGGACAAGGTCTTCGGCTTTTTGACTTTGCTTGGTGTTGATCCAGAGTGGATAGCCAAAGATAAAGTCTCCTTGTTAGGAGCTCCTTCATCTCTCCTCTTCCTTTTTTTGTCTAAGGTGTCCTTTAGCCATGAATCTATGCCGATCACCTTGGAAGTAGTCCCAAGAGTGTTTATACTAGACATCTTTCTCTTGGCCGGAGTGAGTGTCTTCGTGGCCGAAGAAAAAGGATTCTTTGGGGCCTGTGAAACTAACTTCGAAGAATTTGGGCCTTTCTTTGCCTCTGAAGTCTTCTTTGTTGCCTCATCAGATTTAGTTGACTAACTCTCATTGCACCCACCATCTTCGAGATCTACTACTTGGACGTGGGGACTACTCAGAAGCAGTAGTGCAACATTTATAGATGAGATTGGACTACTATGAGGCGAGAGGGCAAGAGTGACTGCACCATCTTTTAATTCCTCTGCCTTCTTCTCAGCCTTTGATGGAGTTCCGATCACCGGAAGGGAGCCATCCTGACAAGTCTTAGTTAAGGGAATACTTTTGTCAGGAGGTTGATCACCCCCATCTGATCGTTGTGCTGACCCTTGGGTAATGGCCAAGGTTGCACTTGATGTGCCACCCTAGGAGGAGGAAGCTATTGCAACTGTTGGGGAAGCTTGAGCGGTTGTGCTTTTGCTCCAACTCCTTCTAGCTATGGTCCATTTGACCCATTTCCCGGTCCTTTTATAGATTCGAGCCATCATTATATCTGGCTCTTTCTCAGAATCTTCATAAGGCTCTGAGCTTATTGGAGTGCCTCTTAGCTTGGTCAAGTAAGTATTGTTGTACATGTTTTGGCCATTATCCTCTACTCCTTCCACATCAATATTGACTTTGTACATTTTCACCTGATTGACTATCAGTTTGGTGAAGGCACGATCATGGCTCCCAAACTCATTCTTGCAATCGGCCCAGTAGTTTTTTCTGAGCTTATTGGAGTACCTCTTAGCTTGGTTAGGTAAGTATTGCGGTACATGTTTTGGCCATCATCCTCTACTCCTTCCACATCAATATTGACTTTGTACATTTTCACCTGATTGACTGTTAGTTTGGTAAAGGCACGATCAGGGCTCTCATTCTTGTTCTTGCAATTGGCCCAGTAGTCTTCAATGGTGGTAATGTGCTTGATAACATTTTCAATTTGCAAAACATCCCTTGCGTACCCATTCGGATCGAACATGGGCCTCAAGACATCGTACATCTCCAATTTATACTTTGTTTCGAACACCCTCAACATGTTCTTGGCATCCAAATGGGTGTCACAACTGAAAGCGCCCACCTTCATGGGAAATTCGTACCCTTTCTTCTTCAGACTCCCACTCAACACATTCACTTGAATAGCTTGCCGCACGATCTTGATCAACACGATCATATCACTGGGATATCTTGGTAGCTTCAAGGCGAAACCGTCAAAAGCTGCAAGACGCAAATAAGAATAGGATGAGAATTGGATGAAATAACTCCCAAATTGGCTGATGGCTGTCATGGCTTTAGGACCGAATCTCTTTTCTGGACATCCCTGTAGCTCCTTGCAAATCCTCATAGTGAATGCATCGTTAACTTTTACATATTCTGCATAGCTGTTTTCCAATTGTAAGTAATAGATAAAACTCATAAGATTTCACATCATCAGGAAAATTTTCCACTCTTGGGAGGCCTGGCCATAGTTGTAAGGAGGCCAACATATAGATGAGGAAAGATGACATATAGAATGTATTGTAGAACTTTGTGGCATGAAGAGCATTGGATAGAATTTCGCTTACCTCATGAGCCCAATTAATATATTGGGTGCCAGAGTAGATGACTTGCACTAAAAAGAAATATTGCTCAACGAAATTCAAAGCTTCTACCTCACCTTTCAATCTATGTAAGAGGACCAAGATATGAATGATCTTTGGTTTGAGGTTGGTCCCAAACAAGGTCTTAGGAACCTTACTCTTGGCACTCCATGGTTTTTGGAACCATGTTTGCATATGATTTCTTTCCTCCATATCATCGTCTTTGTGGAGAACTCGGAAATGACCCCTTCGAAAGTCAAGTTTGAGAATTCCTCTCATTTTGGTACTCGCAGGCAATTCACCATAGTTTGCTTGTGGATTGAAATCAACACTGTGTTATTCGGTAGTACAATTTGCCTTGTCTCTGGGTTGTAATGGTGTATACATTCGTATATCAATTCTGGGGTCTAAACTGCAACTAGAAAACTAGCTGCCTCGACCAACCCACATCCTCGGAGCTTCTCAGTGATGGGATGAATCTACTCAGAATTCACTCTTTTTTGAAAATCCTCCATGTCGTAGAAACAGAGAGGTATCTGTGAAATTCTGCAATTGGGATTTGATTCCGTTCAACCCGTCAAAACCCGCAAATCTGGTTGCCATTGTTTTGAGAACGAGTTTTGAATTAAGAAAGTGAAAAGAATAGCTTATGCAACAAATATTGGTGTTTGAAAAAGTTATGCACATTAACAGAATAGCAGTTCAAAGAAAGAGCGGTAGTTTATTCAACTGTTCATGTTTTCCATATAAATGGGAGCCTCGATTCATTTGTTGATCTTCAGAGTTCGTGCCACACGAATGAATTGAAGAAGAGATCCATTGAAATAGTAAATGTGGGGGTTTAACGGATATCTTGGGGTCTTTTCACTGTTCTGTTGGCTCAATGGTAACTTTCTATCTTCCCATAACTTACTTTCCCATTTTCCTTTAAGTTTCGGGAAGTTACTAATAGAGTACTCCATGTGAGAATGTCCACTAAGTTGAATTTTGATCATCAACTCTTTTCCGCAATGGTTAGATTCTTTCTATTATCATTCTAAGACGTTTTATGCACAAATTGTGGATCCAATCTGATTACCGGTTTGATTTTCTTTAAAATTAGGGAAATTGTCTTCATGGGTTGAAAACTCGTCGAGGAGAAGACAATTTCTATTTCTCCGCCAACGCTTCCTTTCTTAATTGAACTTTTGACCTTTATCCTTTTTGGGATTGGAAATGCCCAAGTGAGGTGTGAAGATTCTGTAGGAGCCAACTTATCATTTCTTTTCACTCTAAATTGCATTTTCGGAAAACTAACTTAATGGGTTAAAAACCCGTTGAGGAGAAGTTTGTTCTAAGTTTTCCACTGGGGGTGATTATGAAAGTTGTGGCAAATCTTAAACATTTTCTGAGGTCATAATCGCAAAGGGAACATGGATTCGCCATATGGTACCTTGCTATTTTTGTGTTTTTGATTTATGTGTATCATTGGGTGCCTTTTGCAAGAAATCATCTTCATGGGTTGGAAATTCGCTGAGGAGAAGTTGATTTCCAAATTTTCGCAAGCTTTTGTTTCTATTGAAAAAGTGATAGGCCGAAAGCGGACATAACTTGTAATTGATCATCGCATGAGTAACATGAATCTCCATTGGACCAGGCACTAACCTACCCATAAGATCACTTCAACAAAATGAAAAACCACCCAGTTATGAAATGGGGAGAGGGGAAAAGGGGAAATCCGATGGAGCTTCGTCACACTTAAGAGGGATTAGATCTAGACTCAATCACAACTAAGAACTCACTCATCTCACTATAACACAAGTATTCACTTTTGCTAATCGGTTAGAGGATGAAAAGTGGGGCAACACCATACATCATTTTTTAATATTGAATTGTATTCTTCAGTCATAGCTTCCTTCCAAGGTTGACTTGATAAGGCTTCTTTAGTGTTAGAAGGTTCCGATTTGATAAGTTCTGTTACTAATGCAACATAACAAAACTGAGTTCTTGTTTTCTTGCTTTCTTTTAATACTTCACCAGGTTCAACATGATTTTCTTTTATGAATTTTCTGGCCCAAAGTGGACTCTTTTTATTGTTGTTATTTTCAACATCATCCAAATTAGGTATAGAAGATGAAGTGTCCTTCTCCCTCTCATTCTCTATCGGATGATCTTCATTTATCCTAGTGGTAGGTTCTGTGAATATCTCATCATTATTTTTAGAAAGGTTGAAGGCAACATCTTCTTCAAATTTAACATCCCCGCTGATTTCAATTGTTCTCTAATCTAGAATATAGACCTTGTAGCCTTTGGAGTTTTCACTATACTCGATGAGAATTCCTTTCTTGCTAGATGGTTCTAGCTCTATTCTCTTTTCTTTAGGAATGTGCACATAGATTGGACACTCAAATATCCTTAGGTGACTTAGATTTGGTTTGATGCTTGTAAATACTTCTTTTGGAGTGGTATTTTCTAAGACTAAGTATGGACATCAATTTTGAATGTAAACAACAGTGTTAGGTGCTTCAGCCCAAAATGAAGTATGAAGGTTTTGATCATGCATCGTAGCTTTGGCTGATTTGACAATTGATCTATTCTTATGTTCTGCAATTCCATTTTGTTGAGGATTATAAGGTACAAAAAACTCCTTAATCCCAATAGTAATGCAAAAATCTTAAAAAAATTCAGAGATGTACTCTTCTCCATTATTTGATCTTAAAGTTTTGATTTTCTTTCCTGACTGATTTTCTACTAGAGCTTTGAATTCTTTGAATTTGGAGAGTACTTCACTAGATTCCTTTTGTTTAGGAAATAGATCCAATTTCTCCTAGAATAATCATCAGTAAAGATTACATAATAGAGGCACCCTTTTAGAGAGGGTACAGACATAGGACCACATAGGTCAGAGTGAATGAGTTCAAGTATTGCTTTAGATTTATGAACACTTTTGGGAAAGGTTTTCTTGACATTTTTACCTTGTGCACAACCTTTACAGAAACCTAGGTCTGATTTTAGATTAGGTAACCCTTTGACAATTTTCCTTATAGATAATAATGCTTGGAAATGTAGGTGACCTAGTTTCCTATGCTATATTTCTATAGACTTTGGAATTTCATGACTTAGTGCAAAATTTTATTGATTACAAAATTTATATAAACTCCCGTCTCTACAATAGTGATGGCTTTCTTGATGTTAGGATTTTTAGGCCAAGACAAAACTTTGCTTTCTTGAAAAGCAATTCTGTATCCTTGATTAGAAAGGCCAGATACAGAGACTAGATTTCTTTTAATTCTAGGTACATATAAAACATTGTTAACTTGAAGAGTAATTTTAGAATTTAGATGAATGGAACGAGATCCAATACCTTTAATTGGATGTGTGGAGTTATCCTCGATGGTTACCTCTTCTGAGTTGCATTTTGAGAAGTTTTTGAATTTGTCTTTAAAACTTGTTATATGTCAAGATGCTCCACTGTCTATGATCGAAGTGTTTTTGTTTGAATCTAACTCACTGGAGAGTGTTAGACTAAAATGCATGATTTTCTTCTACTTCCTCCTTTTCTTCTTTTATTTCTGCTAGAGCAACTTGAATTCTTTTACGTTTAGGGTAGACATTATGAGAGTGACCAATTTTGTCACATTTAAAACATCTCACTTTTGACCAATCTCTTTTCTTATAAGGTTTGTTGGATTCTCTCCTATTTCGATTGAATTTTCCTTTCCTATTGGAACTTACTTGAAGTGCTTGAATGTCTCCCTCTTGATTTAGGCTTATCCCCCTTGAGACTAATCTTGATTCCTCTTGAGTGCATTCATTCTTGAGTAATTCAAATTTTGGAAGCTCAGGTCGAGAGCTTAGTCCTCGAATAAAAGTTTCCCAACATAGAGGAAGTCCCCTTAGGGCAATCATGGCAAATTCTTTATCATCAACTTGACTTCCAATTGTAACAAGCTGATTTTTTAGTTCAGAGATTCTTAGAAAATAAGAAATGATAGTTTCCTCACTGGTCATTTTTATGTATAATAAATCCTACTTTAATGTTAGCAACCTACTAGTATTATTGATTTAAATTTCAAAGGTGTTCTTGATAGTGGATAACATTTCAAATGCTGTAGAAAGGCTAGAAATAGATGGGAGAATATGATCCTTAACAGAGTCTATAATTATTTTCATGGCTTTATTGTTGTGCCTTCTCCACGTTTTGTTCAGATCATTTTTTGGAATAGTTTTATTTGTTTCTACATATTCCCCGCTCGCCAGAAATCTTGCCCCATGAATCAGTGGTATGATGACGAGTGTAAAGCTCTCCACTGCTCCTTGTGTACATCCCTTGTGACTCAGTCCCCCGACTACACTCAGTTGCGCTCCTCTTACCATTGCCTTCTTCGCTACAAGAAGTGGTCTTTTGTAGCCTCACAGTGCAAATCCCTTTGTGATACACTTGCTTGTGACCTGAAAGCCTTTTGGCGTACCTTGTTCCCCCGACACCCTCCCTCGTCCTCACCCTAGACTGGTACTCACTAGTTTCCCATACATCCACCCTTTATGATATCCTCGACTAGTTGCCCATCCACCCTCCCTCTCCCCCCCACTGCCACCTCTTCACTCCATCCACCGTTCATGAGGCCATCAGACTCGTGAGATGTAGTAGAGCTGCCGATGAGGAAGGATTTCAGGTAGAGCTTTTCAAGCTTGGTACCCCGATTTTGTGTTCCTTTCTTCCAGTGCTCTTTAACAGAGTGGTGTTTATCGGATTCCCTGATTCATGGTCGAGACATGTGATTTACCTGAACTATAAGTCTGGGTTGGTTTCGAACCCCGGGAATTATAGAACTATTATGATTGGGCATACCTTTGCCAAGCTATACACCATGGTCCTGAATTCTATTCTCTCCAGAGAGTTCGACAGGAGACATTGTTGAACTAGAGGGCAGGCTAGGTTCTGTACTGACTTTTAGACTATGGATCACATATTGACACTGCGGGCTATCATTGAGGAAGCTCGACATTGTGCGATGAAACTCTACTATTGTTTTGTAGACTTTCATAAGGGTTTTGACTTTGTTCCCTGGGGGGCCCTTTTCTAGAGGCTGAGAGGCATTGGTATTTCAGATATACTTGTGACAACAATTATGAGACTTTATTAGATAGTGGTTGGCAGATTTAGGACTCCTAATGGTTTCTCCAATCCAATTCACAACACCACTAGGGTGAAGCAGCGCTGCCCCCTCTCTCCCATGTTGTTCGACATTTACATTGATGAGCTTGAGACCTTCCTTCATGAGGCTTCGCTTCTTGAGGATGGTTGCTATTTACACCAGGTCTTGATCTCCATTCTCTTCTTTGTTGATGACGTGGCTCTTTTAGCCTCCTTGCCGGAGGGACTACAGAGGCTTATTGATGCTTTGGCCTCTTTTTGCGATCAGCGTTAGCTTGTGAATTTGAGCAAGATTTGGGTGATGGTCTTCAACTGTCAAAAGACCTCACATCTCTACTTCAGTTTTCAGGGTCAGGCGATCGAGATTGTCTCCTCATACACTTACCTTGGGGTTAAGTTCTCTGGTCCCCACTTCAGCATGAGACCTGCCAACCTACCTAGGGTGACCAAGGGTTTGGGCTCCCTTGCTCTTTTGGAGAGACAGTGTTTCAGACACCACTTTCAAGACACTGAGTCCAAGTTATCTCTATTAGACTCTTTGGTCAGATTGGTAGTTCTTTATGGCTCTATAGTTTTGGGACCTTCTTTTCTTGATTTAGATTGGGCTTCAGTTGAGAGAGTCTAGACCCTTCTCCTCAGTCGGATTATTAGATGTCACCGATACACTCCTCATAGAATTATCTTGACTGAGTTCGGCGCTCACCCTTTCAGGCTCAATGTCATCTTCGATTTGATTTGGTTCCTCCATTGCCTCAAGGGCTTCTTGCGTTGCCACAAGTACTCCTATCTCGCATATTGCTCCTCCGTTGATATTGTCGGCTCCGACTTGACTACTAGAGCTCGGTGCCAATATTCCTAAGCCAATGCTCTATTGAGCTTGGTCGGGATTGACATAGATCGTCTCCCACCTTACTAGTTCTCATTGGATGCTCTTGCCCACCTCCTCCCCTCACAACGAGAGCTGAATTAGCATGTTAGGCTCAACATTTGCAGATAGTACATCACCACGACCTGGACTAACCCTCATGGGGGTTTATGCCCACGAATGGCCTTTTATTGAAAGCACTTCTTACAGATCCATGATGAGATTATTGCACGTCCTTTCTACTTGAGTCGATGCTGGAGTCATGCCCTTCGCATCTCCTTGGGGTCTTTTCGAGTTGGTTCACATCAACTTCGGTGCCAGACAGAACATCAACTTCGGTGCCAGACAGACCACCATTTGGCTAGAGACGGCTAGATTTGTCGCCTTTGCACTTTGTCAGAGACAGAGTCTGAGATCCACTTCATTTTCAGATGTCTTATATGCTATGAGATCAGAGGTAGGTTCCACTGTTTATTTAGAGATTGCAGATCTCTTTCAAACTTCTTCAGCTACCCCAATCAATGGTGTCTAGCACTTTACCTCTGGGAGACTTCACAGCTCCGCGACCACACTTTATAGCTTTTGCTTCTTCAGAGTCAAGCCTCGGATCAGCTTATCGCTGCCTTTTTCCAGCCCATATCACCCTCCAGGGGCATGAAGCGGCCGCTTGCTACGCCTGACTCAAGATATACCAGATTAGTTAGAGCTTGTCGCAGACTCACCTGATAGTAGCACCCAACTTCTAGTTCTATTCAGAGACGGGCCCGAACCTCTGGTCACTTTGGGCCTTATCCTTCTGTGAAGGATTCTTTTTACCGAGAAAGGATTTCTAGTCCTCTTTTGTGTTGCTTGTTTTAGTTCTTTGCTTTCTTGTTCACTCTTTTTCGGACACCATTTGGTGCTCCTGCTGGGTTGCTCTTCTTCCCTACCGTAGCTTTCAGTCCCTTAGACTCTTTTGTTGGTCTCTTGTTGGACATTAATATCATTATCTTATCTTATCTAATTCCATTTCTCTTAGGATTATCATGACATGAATTTTCCATGAAGAAAAAGTTGATGGCCCCGCCAATCTATCCTCTAAACTTATGTGGTTAACCATTTTGATTTTTTAAAAATTTAAATTTTTTTTTAAGTCTGAAATTATATATATATAAGTTCTGAATAAAATTTCTTATCAGAATGGCTCTGATACCATCTTAATTTATAGGATCTCTGATAGAAATGATAACAAATTTATGTCAAACTTCACTTACTTTGGGTTACTTGAATGCTTCTGATATGCTGTGACTGGAATTCTGAATGCTGACAGGAATGTAGTTTGTAATCTGCAATGTTGCTTTGTTAATTCTGGAACTGCAAGTATGTTATGTCTTTCATATTGCCTTGTCCACTGATGAGAGTAATTATATATATAAATGTGAAGGTTATCTCCCTGTAGGTCATAAACAACTGTTTCATAATCACTTGGTAATTTAATCATGCCCGATAACAACATGTTTGATAATACTCTTAATGTATATTGATGGTAATACAAATGAAGCCTGATCCCTGATCAGTGATGATACTCAATAACTGAAGGTAATCCGATGTGAATCGGTAGTAGTAGTAATATCAATCATGGCAATAACCCGATGTGAATTGGTAACAGCAGTAATATACATGCCTGATCTGAATTATGTCTTGTCTAAGTTATATGCATACATATCTGTACATATATATGTATGCATATTATCATGTGTGTTTGTCTATATATATATATATATATATATCAGATCATAATAGATTCAGATACTCAGTATTACTTTGACCAATGCTAAACTTTCAACAGGTTCCTCTAAACATCCTGCCAGACCACGAGCTTCGCAATGATGGTCTGGCCTTACTGAGTACCTGCCAAAAATATGGGACATTACAATTGAATGATGCTGATTAGATTGCTGAATTTTCAACTTTCTTGATCCTAGGACAAAGTTTTGATTGAGGTTGGTATAATTTTTTTTGATCTTTCTGACTGATTGTTTGCTTATTTTCTTGAGAGATTAATGATTGATGTATGAATGAAGGATTTTCTTTGATGGATTGATGAGTGAAGATTCACAAGTGACCCTTGAATGATTGGAATAATCTTTATTATAGTGAAAGGGTTACCACATTTTGTAAGGCTTAAGTCACCACTCTCCATCACTGCTCTTTGAGAGTAAGAAATTATCTCCCAAATTGAGCTCTCTTGTCTGTCTTCTTCAAATGAACTGTTCTTCCCTTCTTTTCTTTTAATGTGAGGGGGAGTTACATCTCTTCATCATGTCTGCCCCTTTGCAATGGTCACACACAATTACCACCCTTTAAAAGAGTCATAACCTTTCATGATTACCACTTTTTGAGAGATTTACAACCCTTAATCATTTCTACCCTCTACGAGAGTCATAACCTTTTGCAATTAAAACCCGAAAGAGTCACAATCCTTCATTGTTGCTGCCTTTGACAACACGACCTCCTCATTTTTTTCTTTCTTCTTCTGTTGATCCTTATTTAATTCCTATGCACCCTTCTTCCTTCATTCCTCCATATCTCCTCTCGAACTCTCCTCCTTTTTATATCTTAGGTTGAGGAGCTCGCAACTCTTCATTGCATGTCTCTTAACCTTTCATTAAACTTAATTAACTTGTACTTATATTACATTATATTTTATCATTTGCTCAATTATAAATATATCTTAATTCTATTATTATTTTCAGAAAGGGGATGTTACAGAGATCATCAAATTTTAACACATTTGAATATCCTCGCCATTCAACAATTTTTGATGTCCTTTGCTTGGACTATAGTTGCTTGATTAAATCCATGTTGATGAAATTATACTTGCTAGGGTTTAGAGAAACAACCACCTTTAATTTTGAACGCACCCATGAAATTGGAGTAATCAATCTTCCTTTCTTGGAGTTAAAGTGCATATCATGTAATCTTCATTTTCTTTTCATCATTCCTTTTCCTTCTTTTCCTACTTCCTCACCATCCAGATCCTTATTAACCATTATTTGTTTTGGTACCCGTGTATCCAAGAAAAAGTGTTTTAGTCTGCCCAATGAAGAAATGTCATTCGGCTTTGCACATACCAACATTTAGCTTCACCTACAAAGTATGTAGAATTTTTTTGTTACCATATATCACGTAGCTTTATTTTGATGTTTTAGAAGCTGTGAGAGAAATCATTCTAATTGCCTTCGTGCAGTTCTTGCATTGAATTCAAGCTTTCAGTTTACGTTTGAGATTACTGTGCCCTTTGTTCTTTATTTCTGCTCATGTGTTGCATATGGGGCTTTGTGTGTTGAGACGCCATGAGTATTTGTCACCGTGGCTATTCTATTATCCTACGATATTTGTGTTTCATATCCCTCTCACTTTGTGCTGTGCTCCTACCTGTATCCATGTGGGTGCTGACATGGCACTGGATGTTGTTCCTCTGTTTGCTGGCAGTGACTACATCATTCATGATGCACACATATTCTCTTTATGGTGTTGGTTCATTTCATTTGTGTGCTAAATGTTATTTTGGTAACGGCTACCTGGCCACCTTTGTATGTTACCTCTTCATTGTCGGGTGCTGCTTACCATTATGACATAGAGACAAAAATATGAGCCTTGTCTCTGAGCAATTGTTGTTAAGTTTTGGTTTTTGGACAAAGAGTACATACACTGCTCTGGATGAGAGCAGATATTGACATATTATTTCTATGTATTGATTATTATTATTCTGCAAGAGAGTATTATGCAAGGATGATATTCATTCTGGGATAAGTTCTTATCTCTGTATAATGCTTGTAATCAGTTTTTACTGTGGTTCATTTTTGTATCTGATCATTGGATGATTGACAGCACAGCTTGAGATTTATTTGTTCAAGTCAAATTCAGGCTTATTGACTGATAGGGTGAACACATCAATAAGGAGCAGAGATTTTGTAATTGTTTTGGAAAGTCTGAATAAAGGAACTAGTTTTCGGGTTTGGCTGGGTTTGTCCCTCAAGGAGGAGGATTTTCCTAGGATAATAATCGTGTTATCTGTTATTTTATTTCTGATTGTTGAATTCTTATATTCCATCTTTTCATCATTCATTTTCCTTCTTTTCCTACTTCCTCATCATTCAGATCCTTATTCACTATTATTTTATTTAGTACTCCTCTATCCAAGAAAAAAGTGTTTCAGTTTGCCCAATGAAGAAATCTCATTGGGCATTGCACATACTAACATTTAGCTTCACCTGCTAAGTATATAGAAATTTTTTATTACCATATTTCACACAGCTTTATTGTACTTTTTCTGCCATTCAGATGCATCTCCACTTCCATCAAAATCAAGAATCCCATTTAAACTGGTGTCTCTAAATTTTTATCACATATCCAAATTTGATTGCATCATTTTTAAATTATTTTGGGACTAAAAATACAAATACCATGTTCCACAAAGTTTTGGGGATAGGGACACTATGGGATGGCTAGACATGTTTCTGGTAGGGGACGACTGTTAAAAAATAGGGAAATTTTAAAAGTATAGAGAAATTTCAAATATGCACATCAACATTGATAAAGAATTCATCATAGACGTTGAGAAGCAAGCTTAATCATAGCATTAGACTGGAATTGAGATTTCACATGAGAATCAACAAACAAATTAACAAAATTCAAATGTTTTTATTGTTGAAGTGTGTACATATTATACTTTCATCGTTGTTGTGAGTTAGATAGGTATATTGACTTTCAGATTTTCTACATTTTGAGATTTTGTAGTAGTAGCCTTTTGGCCTTTTGTTGTGTCTGTACATTGACAATTAAAACGATGTAACATTCTATCATCTCTCATACAAATTCTCAATTCAGCTCTAATTTTATTTAGTATGGTTGTACAATGTATATGTCAAATGCCTTGTAATCAAATAATTGAAACTTATATTTCTTACAATTTTTTCTCTATTTTTCTAATGGCTGTTCCCAAAAGAAAGGCTTCCATTCAGAAAACACATCATGTCATCTCCTGCCATCCATATCTTAGAAACTCCAATTCCGTGCTACATAGACAAAATATTAAAAACTAAATAAGCTTTAGAATGTTAAGGATTACTGTAACAACTTCCCATCCATTAGTTGGCAGTGTGATGAATAATCAGAATGGACTGAAATTCATTTAGGGAATAAATAATGTTTTTGGACCCTTAATGTCAACAGATACAAAGGGAAATCAATGACGCTCTGTTTCCTTGAGATCATTTGAAATTGACAAGGTTTTTGAACACACCTTGTCAAGCTGAAAAGGACATCTGAAGTGTTGGATTGAAACTGATATGTTTTAGCTGAAGCATATTAGATCAAAATATGTATGGTGCAGGCAATTTTGAGGACTTGGTACATATAGAATTTGTAGAATGATGTGTATGCCCAACTATTTATCTAAGTCACAAACACCAAGGCAAAATCAATGTCCAGCCTTTTTATTGAAATAAAAAATGTAGTTTTCTTTAAAATTTTGGCCATCCAAAAGTAGCCTGGGCTATAGGGAATGCCCAAAGGGACAGCCAAGAGATGCTTAGGAGTCCCTGGGCATTCTGAGAACTTCTCGTCGTCTCCCACATCCTGAAGAGCCATCCTAGAAATGTTTCCAAATTTCAGCATGTAAAATGGATGGGTAGGGTACTTCAAAAAGCCATCCCCGCATCCTTGTACTGTCCTTGGTACTAGCATAGGACACACATCCCCGTAGAACACAATACAAATACGATTGATAGATACTTGACAAATTTGAGTGAACTTTCTAGAAATGTAAAAATGTCAAACAAAATTCCTTCCCTTGACCGGTGACCTAGAAAGGAAATTTATGAAAAATTATAAAATTGCCAAACATAATATTAATGTTTTAAACTTGAATTTGGATTGTAAATGCTCCTTCAAGTTTAGTTAAAAAAGTATAAGATAATAATATTAATGTCCAACAAAGGACCACAACGGGTCTATGGGACTGAGCATACAAACAAGAGAGCCAAAAAGAGCGGGAGCACCAAACGGTGTCCGAGAAGAAACGATACATTAAGCAAGGATAGGAAAGCCCAAACATGAACTAGGGGTCCTTCCTTGGCAAAAATAAATTGACCATAGAAGGATATAATTGTGGACGAACAAGAATATAGAAAATTTTACAAATTTTTGAAAGATGTAGGTGAATATTAAAAAATCCTTAGTTACTGGACTTGTGCCCTAGAGGCCGGATCCAGATCCGGATCCATGCCTGCATTCGTCCGGATTCTTCCAATTTTTTTTCGATTTTTAAAATTTTATATTGTTTTTATCAAAACGGCTTTGATACATAGATTCATACCATGAGATGATTTAGTTTTAGAATTATGTATACTTCTTTCATTTTTTAGTATATATAATGCATACTTATATATATACACACGCACAAATCCTCCACGAATCATAATTGGGAAAAAAATCAGGAATCTGCGGATCCGATTCACGTGCCTGAATCAGATTCATTTCACGAATCGGTAACTAAGCGAAAGTTTGGGTTTTGTCCTCCTCTTTGCCCAAGTTGTGGTTCTAATAACATTTGATAAGATCCAGACATGTGATGTTGCATTAAGGTCTTGTAGAAGATAGATCTTACACGATATGTTTGTGGGCAAAGATGCCCCAGTATCTGATATTTTAAAATAATAGAATAAATCCTGAGGTAGGATATGCCTCCATGCTACATATTACACAATTGCTTGAAAGATATAGGCACATATTAAAAAAATTAGGGTTTTTTCCTCACCTTTGCCAAATTGTAGTTCTTATAACATGTGATAGGATCCACACATTAAATGTTGCAATAAGGTAATGTAGAAGTTAGATCTCTCACAAGATGTTTGTGGACAGATGCTGCAATATGCAATATTTTAAAATATAGAATAAATGCTTGAGGTAGGTTATGTCTCCATGTTATACATTCCAGACATCGCAAATGCAATATTGGACAACACATATTCTTGCAGTGCTAGTCACCTATAAATATACATTTGTAATAACCTAATCGAGGGTCACCATAGCCCTAATGAAGGCTTACTTGTTATCTAATATAATTACTTATAAAATTTGTCCCCAAGACCCAATATAATTAACTAAAGGTATGTGTTCCATTAGTTTGCATCTTGATCCACCTTAATACATTTTCAAATCACATCCCTTAGTTCATTACACATTTATCTGTTTATAACTTTATACATTTGTTTCTTGTGTTGCATCAATATATGTTAGCTTCCACACTTATACTTGGCTGTGGAAACCTGTTCTTACCTTCATGCTCTTAGATTCAAAAAGGATAATAATACAATTTTGCAAAGAATTTTTTGGTGGTGAACACAACTGTCTAATACAAATTCTGAATTGACACTAACAATGAAACTGCCCTAATTTAAAAAAGCAGTGCAGTTTATTTTACATTGAGTAGTTGTTACTGAAAATGCATCCCATATGCCAATTTATTTATTATGATTTGGCTTGACCTAATCAATATTTAAAGAAGTGATGAGATTGCAGATGGTTGTTTCCCATGAGAAGATTTACCTTAAAAAATTAGACCCTGGCATAATTTTCTTTTACTGATACAGTAATTTCTGATTATTTGTTTTCCCAAATTTGTTGCAGCTGTGTACCACTGTACAACTTCAGCTATGTATATGACTATATAATGTCTTCCCCAAAGAGCTTTGTCGACAGGTGAGTGGATTATTTGTGGAGGTCAAATGTTGCTATACTATTTTGCAAGCTTTTATATTTAGTGCTTGCTTACCTTCCCTTGGCAGCAACCATAAGGGAGTTCTGAATCTTTTTGAAGTTATGGCCATTGAAGTAATGCCATGTTTTTCCTGAACCTTAATAGTTTGCTGGCAGACAACTTATAATATTTACTTGCCCAGGGAAGCCTAATGAAAATTTATCCATTTTCCTATTATTGCATGACATACAGTTTCAGTGACACAAAAGAAGGGCGTTATAATCCCAAAATGTCTGGGGTAATTCCTGTGCAGAAATGGAGAAAAGGTTCTCAGGTAAGAAATTGGGTGTCTCTGACTATTATTTTGGTTGATTATTATGGTATGAGCTCTTAATGCTGAATGGTTAAGTTGATGCATTTTGCAGTGGGCTACTTTAATCAGAAAGCATGCGGAAGTTGTAGCAGCAGACAATACAGTTTTTCCTGCATTTCAACTGCATTGTAAGGTGACCCAGTTATTTATATTTAAGAGTCAAATGTAAAACTGAATTTTAAATTCTTTGGTCATTTGAAATAATCTGCATATCATATGTATTATTTTATGTTTAACTTTCTCATCTCAGCTTTTTATGAAGCCGATCCTTCTTAATACTACTTTCCTGTTCATGCCTATTTGATGATTTAAACAATCTGGTAGCAATATAGAAATATTTGTTCATAGGTTTGTTGTCAAATGTCCTATCACAATTCATTAGGTTCAAGTTCCCAGGCAAACTTGTACAAAATTTTAAACTAAAGTTCATGGTATGGGTATGAGTACAAGGTCTGGTTTGATAGCTAGGTACATGGGTACAGGTAATTTTTTTGCCTTTGGGTTATGTACATATGTTTATATATATTTTATTATATATACAAAAGTTTATAGGAATACATAGAGTTGTAAAATGAAATACATTTGATAGTAGGATACTTCAGTTGCCATTTATTAGTGACAATTTTGCCGGTCTAAGTTCTTGATTTTGGTCTTCGCTGATGCAGGAGCATCCAGAGGTATAAGGGCAATCCTGTGTCACCCAAAAAATGTACTTAGACTTAGTTTCTGTTTCATGTGTTATCATTTTTGGATACCCATTTGGGTCAAATAAAGGTTCCAACTCTCACAATTCCACTATCAGTGTGTTTGAAAATCTCGAAAAAATAGGAGCATGCAATTGGGCCATCATTTTGGTAAACTAGAAGGTGTGAATTGGCCAGATGAATGTAATCGTGAATTAGAGCATTCCAGAAAAAGAATCAGGTCAAAAGGCCCCACGGTTTGAAAGTTATTGCAGTTTTTCAGGTTTTGGAGACCTCCTAAGAATGCTTCAAAGTCAGGTTAGGGGCATTAAATGACCTTAAAAAGGGCCGAAAATGGGGGATGAGCGAAGCTGGTCCATAGGGTTATAGAGCGCTTCGAGAGCTTTCCGAAAATGTAAACGGTTCGTCAATCGGAGCTACGGTTCAAAAGTTACGCCTCTCGGAAGTTCGGTTACCGTTTCTGGATTCTTCTAGATTTGCGCCGACTTCTAACGCAGTTTCTGGAACCTTCTATTTGGTCGGTGGATGCCTACTAGCACTTTCTAGAATGTACTCCTAGTCCTTAACCCTTCGGGGTCTATTTAAGGAGATTTATGGCATTGTAAAAGGCAGTTCGGAGTGGAGTTTGAGAGGAGGTACTGAAAGGAGAAATTATCTCCAGATTTATGCTATTGTAAGCCCTTAGGGCATGTTTTGAAGTTTATTTTCTCTGTACTGTTTGTACTAGCTTATTTTCTCAGTTAATACAATTTCCCTTTTCTGTTGTGTCCCTTCTGTTCTTGGGTTGTGTCCCCATCATTCGCTCTCAAACCCCCTCATTGTAATCAAATTTCTTATATGACAAGAGATCGCACTAACTAGTGGTGGTTTGGGAGGGGCAATCCTAACAGATTTGAGGGGTAGGAATGATGAGCTGCACAAGGTGTTACGTGTAAGGACCAGAGTAACGAGACTCGCTGCAAGTCGCCCAAGTTGGCAAGTCGAGTTACCTTAGCCAGGTCAAAATAAACTGTGACCTTGACTTGGTGGGTCAATTGGGCTGACTTATCCGACTCAACTTACTCGGCTGACTTGCCTAGCTGACGCGGCTGACTCATTTGACTTGTTTGCTTTTTAATTTTTGTTTTCAAAATTTTTTTAATACATCTAAAATTTACCTCTGTACTTATGTAATCGATGTATGTTATGTATGTGATCAAATTACCTTCTATTTCATGATGTTATTGTGTCTTTAAGTTTTATTCAATAATGGGTGCATGGAATTTCTTTAAATTCTAAAAACTCTCTAAATTTCAAGGGTTTTGTCACTTTATCGAGTCACTGCCGAGTCACAGGTGAGTCCGAGCTGGGTCACGTGTCGAGTTGCCCTTGCTGAGTCCAGGCTGGGTCCGAGTCTCATTACTTTGGTAAGGACAACCCAATGATAAAAGGGGTGCTAGATGATCTTTGTATTCTGGCAAAATAATGCTTTTAGGAGCATTTTAGTGTTTTTGGAAGTAAACAAAAGTTAAAAAAAAATCTATTATTTTGATAATTTTTGGTGCTTAGCACCTTAGGGTATGATTGCTTGGGCATACCTAGATGTCTAGGTACGTACTTTGTACTCATCCGAAGGCCCTGACCTAGTTGTACCTGTATGTATGTATGATGCCTTTGTAATGTCCCCTTTTGGGATTTCCCTAATTTTTTCCCTGGTCTCTTTGCTATATTATCTTCCTTTAAATACTCTGGTACCTTTCTTTTAACTCCTGATTGCTTTCTTTTTTACACCCTTCCATTAATATTATCACTGCTGACTGTATCTTCCTTTGCTGACTATTGAATGTGATATTGTTATCGCTGACTGGATGCCAGAAGTCAACTAGCTGTTCCTCCTCAACGTCCTAGTCTATTTATTCATTCCCTTGTATCCTTAAATCACTCTCTAAATTACTGATATCTTCCGCCGTATCTATCTTTGGAATGGAAATCTATTTCCATAAATACCCTGGTGATATCTCTTTAGAGAAAAATGTCTTTTGGTAAACCATCAGTCTTGTTAATAAATTAAACATTAAATATTCAATTTGGTTAAAATGATTAGATATTAAATTATTAATAGCATGATAGTTAGATTAATAGTTAAAATCTTACATAGGCAAGAGCCTACAACACAATGGTATATTGTGAGCCTCTTATTTGGGAGGGCTTGGGTTCAAGTCTACTTGAACTTAATAGATAAGAATAAATCTCACCAAATAATAATAAATAATCACGGCTTCGGGCCATTACCTGTCAAAAGAAAAAATAAATTTAAAATCTTATATAAGAAATAAGTTATTGTGATTTTTTATTTATTTCTCTATCTTATAATTATATTATAATCATATTGCATTTGTATTGTAATTATATTATATTATTTATCTCTTTTTATATGTTATTATTATTATTATTTATTAATTAAGCTCTCTTCTATTATTATTTATTAAATTATTTGTAATTAAATCGTACTTCAAAATGGGGATGTCATAATTAGAGTTTCAAACAGGGACATGACAGTTCTCCCCTCCCAAAATTGCCTTTTCTCAAGCAATGTTTTGAGACCTATCCACATCCTTCCTATTATTGTGCTATGAATTTTTTATCTGTTTCTCCCTTATTGATAGTAGAAGCTTGGCAAAGCTGAAGATAGGTTTTCCCTCATCCTCTTAGAGAAAAGGATCTAAGTCATATCATGCTGCCAATATTCAAGTAAAAAATATAGAGCCAGCACAAAGCATGCACTTGAAACTACAAAGTATACATATGAGTCCATGAAGACATTGAGCATACATGAAGTAAACAAAGCATACACCCAATATAAACTTTTTTAGGTTCCTTGATTAACCCTACAACTTACATTTTGGGGTTAGAAAAATGATTTACAAGATTTACCTATTCCTTATGTTTTGACTATGAATGTTGCAACCACAAAGTAAACATAAGTGCATACATATATCTATATAGATTAATAACATTAGTTAGCTTGGATGTAAATGTCAATTGAAAATGCAATTTCCTATGCTATTATCATTATTAATTTGGGTCATGAAAATTGAGACATGATAAGTCAATCCAAGCCAACACCATACTAAGCCCAAGAGTGGACCTTTGGCCCCCATTGGCCTTGATGGAAGGTATTAGGTATCTATACAAGGTGGTCTACTTAGTAGGATGCTTGTTTTGTTTCCTTATTTATGCCCCGTTCCTAACAATTAGTGTCCCTAATATGACCAATCTAAGCCCAAATGCAAAACTTTGGCCCCCTTGGCCTTGGTGGCAGAACTTTGGCACCTACCAAGGTTTCCTACTTAGATGGCAATCCTAACCTCTTAACTTGTTCAACCTAAGTCCAGGAACGGAACTTTGACCCTCTCGACCTTGATGGTAGAACTTTGGCAGTCAACAAGGTGTACTTAGATAGCAATCATATCCTTCTTAGCTTGTCCAACCTAAGCCCAAGAGTGAAACTTTGGCCTCTTAGCCGTGATGGTAGAGCTTTGACATCCATCAAGGTGGTCTACTTAGATGGCAATCTTATCCTTATTAGTTTGTCCAACCTAAGCCCAAGAGTGGAACTTTGGCCCTCTTGGCCTTGATTGTATAACTTTGGCATTCATCAAGGTGGTCTACATAGATGGCCTTTTATCTACATTTCTTATGGTAAAAATGATTTAGGGAATTTTGTGGGTTTCTTGGTTTGCCCAATCTAAGCCCAAGAGCAGGACTTTGACCCTCTTGGCCTTGATGGCAGAATTTTGGCATCCATCAAGGTGGCCTGCTTAGATGGCAACATTAACCCTTGCCTACATCTCACCCTATTTGAATTTCACATTTCTTGTTTTCCTTGAACTCTTGATTAAACAAGAACATTCACATGAATGTGTAGGCATAGTTCACTTGGCCCACCATAGAGAAGAATATCTAACCATGACCTTATTCTTTTCTTGGAATAATTATAATGTCCCTTAGGCTGGGCATATCAAATGTAATGCCCCCTTTTGGGATTGCACTAATTTTTGCCTTGGTCTCTTTGCTATAATATCTTTTTTTAAATACTTTGTTTCCTTTCTTCTAACTTCCGATTGCTCTCTTTTAACCCCCTTCCATTAGTATTATCATTGACGTTCCATCAATCAATCAAGGAAATGCCCTTGTGCTTTCATTTACATTCCCTTATCCTCAATTAGGAAAGCAAAGGATCCATCCTATATCTTTAGTGCTCAACTTAGGAGGGAAAAAATTTAAAAAAGTCATTACCTTTCTCTGACTTTCCCTAGAGGAATATTTTTCACCAAGAAATACATTACCATCATCAAAAAATAAATCTGCCAAAGAGGAATAGAAAAGGACTAGAGTGGGTGGGAAAAGTAGACACTAGGCAAAATATAGTCACAGTGGAAATTATTTTCAGATTGTGCGGGCCCCCAAGGGGACAACCCAATATACAAGAATTTGATCTAGCCAAGAAAATGGGACAAAGTGTGTGGGTTTTAGCAAAGATAAACAATCAATAGACTAGCTAAAGTAACATCCAAAACCCAAGACCAATAAATTTTGACTTAGCTAGTAGGAGACAAAGAAGTAATTTAAGGACCTAACAAAAGAGTAATTTGCAATGATTAAATTTGTTTAAAATAATAGCGACATGACGATGTGCACTTGTATCCAGTGGCACCAAAAAATGGAGATCAAAACATTGGTAAGAGAGATGCTGTTTGGAATCATGGAAATGCAATATTGACCTTGTGATTAGTCATCCCACTATTCTTAGCATTTCTTAGTTGCTCAGTTAATGGTCATGTTTGTTTAAGTTGTCACTATTTTTAGTCTCGCCATTTTTAGTGCTTCAGTCTTGTAATCTTTATTTAAGAAGCCTTGGTCTCCTCAGTTTAATACATTGGATTACATCGAATATTTGAACATGGTATTAGAGCAAGTCTTGGTATGACTCCCTTAGGGGAAGGCCTATCATGGAAGAAGAATCATTGAGGGCTTTTACAAATCACGTTTGCAAATCTATAAATTTTGTGGGGCAATTTTTTTGGGTGAGAACTTCATTCTTTTTTGCAGTCTGTTTCAGATCCAACTAGGTGTAACATACGGATTTTCCTAATCTAATTTTAATCTTGAATCAAACTGGTTTCCTATTTCATTTCACATGACTACGGTTTCCATCAACTGTTTTAAATTGAAATAAGAAAACTCCTTTCATTATATACATTCCATAATCTACCGAGTTTCCGAGATTACAATACATAAAACTTCATTTTCAACTGAAAGTAAATAACAAAAATACAAAATGAGATATTATATAATGCAATCATTTAACTACTACTAAATATTCAACTAAAAGATGTTCTTGAAAAGAAATATCTATCAAATTACAAATTGAAATAATTGCGAACATTTAACTTTTTCTAATTAAAGTAATAGCTATTTGTAAATAAATGACTTTCATCTTGAAATGAAATAACTAAACATTCAGAGGTTTAAAGAACATATAGTATAATTTGAGAAACTTATTTTATTTTTTTTCCAAGCCTCGGCTTTAGTGAGAGGAGAAGCATTCACATTGGGTTAACCTCTCAACCGCGGACCATTACTTATCCCCACTTATTCTAATTTAATAGAACGGTCCTCCCTACCTCAGGATCGGGCTTGGGATTTTCATAAGTCTAGCCATCAAAGTATTCAGGTAGGTTGAAGTCCTAATAGTTATTCGCCAAAATAACTGAAGTGTCTGGACAATCACAAAGATCACTTGTTCAGCAAATCAGCCTAATTCCACCTTGGCCAAGGATTTCAAAATTGGGTCTACAAACCTGATCTCCACCACTCGGCTTGACAACATATTGCGTAACTGGAACATGCATGAGTTATTGTAGTGTTTTAATTTATTATTCACATCTGATGTATTTTTTTTTTTTTTTTAATTGTGCAGACTCTCAACACCTCCTCACTTCTCAGGCTACCATGCCGGTGATTCCCAAGTGCCCACAAGTCGTATCCACCATACACCTCTTCACCTTCTATGGCATTATCACCTGTGAATTCCTCGGTGTGGATTATAATTACCATCTCAGTATGATAGAAAAGAATGTATTATGTTCTGATCAAAATTATTATACAAGATTACTGTGGTATATTCAAGGTTGTTACTTCTAATTAAGAACGAAGATTATCAAAGAGATTTGAACAGAATGATTGAACAAGATTCTTCTCTTAATTAAATCGACTTCAGACTTGAAAGGAAAAAGGGTGGCTTTAGCATTTAATTAAAACATATCACATCCTCATCTTAAAATGATTTTATTCAGTCGGGTTTTATCGGTTAGCCAAGCTTATAGTCGGCAAAGCAAATGGTTCAGATTATGCATAAATTTTCGATGGCTCATGCAATTCACAGCAAAAGAAAGTATAATAAACTTGCAAAGGAAAAATACACTCCTACGTGACTGATCCTGTCTTTTTCTGTGGCAAGATATAGACCGAGCTTGACTTTGGTTCGTAGCTCTGAGGACGGAAGAGTAGTGTGCACAATAAATAGAAAATAGGAGGTATTTCGCAGATTGACTCCTTCAAAAGTGTGAGTCAGAAATCATTGAAAAACAAAGGGAAAAGGTGTATGTATTCGGTGAACTCGTGAGACTATATTAAAAGGTTTGATTTGACTCATCGGCTTCCAACAGTTACAAGATTCTATTCAAAGCCATTCAAATCGATTTAAAGGAAAAAGAAAGGAGGGAAAGAAAGAAAGAAAGAAAATGAGGAGTTTTTAAAAAGTTATAATAATTTTATTATTATTATATTTTCTCATCTATGCTTATGTGAATGTAATGATAGGGTGGCATCATTGGATTATTATTATTTATAATGTAATGGTGTCATCTTATTATTATTTACATATGATCATATTTGAGAATGTAAAATAATAATTAAATAATATTAATATTTGATACTTCTTTAAAGTAAGAATATATGTTTATTTTAAATTATTTATTATAATGTTCCACTTATAGCTCATGCGATTCCACCATGAAATATGTTGCCAAGTCCTAGTAACCTTGTCAAGATAGTTTTAGGTCAAACCTGTCGATTCTGATGACTAAACTATTCGGCCATCCCCTTCCGATGACCCCGTTTAGCAATGCTTCCCCTCTCTCTTCAGTCTTCTTCTTGTAATCATTCAAAACAACATTCTCGCCAAGACATCAATTCAAGATTTATAAATTGCTAATTCAAATCATCAAGTGACCGTTAGGGATTTCATCAATCTCAGAATAACTAAGTCTACATGTTCATCATATATACAATGGGTAAAATTAACTTACTTTCACATGATCATGAATAAATTGATACAACGGCTATAATTTACTAACTCACTTTCATATGATAAATAAATTGATACAATGGCTATAATTAACTAACTCAATTTCACACGATCATGAAGAAATAAACAACGGCTATAATTAACTAAGTCAATCTCACATGATATGAAGAAATAAACAACTATAATTAACTAACTCAATTTCACATGATATTGTTTCTTTAAATCAACGGCTATGTTCAACTTAAAATTTAGGGCAAAAATTTGGGATGTAACAATATGCTTATTGCAAATTTGTGGGTTGTTTAATATGTCAACGCATGATTTGGTGCAATTGTTTTTAATGACCTTTGCATACAATGGTTTTGCATTTTTCTTAGATGCTTGTTCAAAGGTTTCATTTTAATGTTTGTGTCTCTTTTATTCCTCAATTGAAAATGCATTTTCCAAACACTTTATAAAAATACAAAGCAATTATGTAGTCACATTTTTTGAAGCCAACACATTTTCGTAGACAGATTTTTGTGAACACAATTTTTGCATTTTACAGTACCCTTCATCAGCGCTTTGCTACTGACTAGACTATTTTTTCATCTGCATTTTTGATTGGGATGAGTCACATTCTACAACTTTTCTCAATTTTTTTGTGTTCATCCACCATTTTTGTGCTTACCTTTTAAAAAATTAGGAGGGTTTGAAGATTTTTTTCCTCAAAAAATATTTGTTGGTGTTTTCAAAACATTACCTTTAAATAATTTATTCAATGGGTTTATTTATTTGTTCCCTTAGATTTTTTGGGAGGGTTTGCAAATTTTCCTAAAATAGACTACAAGGTGCATGATTTGAAGTTAACAAAATATTATTTTGTGGGAAAAATAGTAAAATACCCTAAAACAAGAATCCCTGACATAAAATCCCACATGAACTTCGCAATTTAGAGAAATTAGAATTTTTTTATTTGAGGTGAAAAATCAATCAAAACTAAAGAGACCTAGATGAGAAAATATGAAGTAGATAATTTGAGGAAAAACATGTTAAAACCAAACAAATAATTTTTGAGGAAATAATTATTAAAACCCATCTAGAATTATAAGGGAAAAAACTATGAAAAGCCATTAGAGAGACCTTCATGTGACAAAACAACAGATTTCCCATGGTAAAACTACACATGCAAGCAACATGCGAGTATATGCAACTCACAGAATGCACATGCAAGCGACATGGAACCTTCAAAAATCAGAGACTTGCTCAAACCAGAGAATCATGCAATCAAAAGCCTCGACCAAGCTTGCGATTTTCAGCAAAAATCTTAGAAGACGAACCACAATTTTTTCATAAAATATGTCCAATGATTTTTGTTATAAAAACAATGGAAAACAATTGTTGGAAAAATATTCTAGATCAAAAGAGGCTCAAAATTTTCTTAAGAAAAATCTCAAATCTGTTGAAATCTAATTGACCTGCTCTGATACCATGCTATGGTAAATCAATGTTGTTATCTTGTTGCACCAAACAAAGGAGATGAAAACTCCTTATATAGATTTACAAGTACGATGTTTCTAAAAGAAACAATTGTGAGGCAAAGACGAAAATAGAAACTAAATAAACTAAAGACTAAGATGACCATTAAAGAAACATTACAATATTCTAATATTGAGCATAACTTGCCTTGCTGCTTTAGGTTGCATCCAAGATTTAGCTCAAATTTACAATCAAGAACAAGCAATTTCATAGTTGAATCTAGAAGCTATGTTTGGCCAATATTTAGGATGGTGAAAACCTTGTCTTTAATTGTGGTCCATACCAGTTCGATGTGGGAGACATTTTTTGTTTGTTATTTTTAAAGAAAGGCTCAAAGGTCTGAATAATGAAAAGCTGTGTAATGTGGTGCATTCTCCATTATTAAGCTGGATTTAATGCATTTGTGCACAATATGCCATGCTACCTCTGGTTGCGTCCAATATTTACTTCAAATTTACATAACCTATATTTTTCACTGCTCTTGTATACATTAGATTTTGAGTAATCACAGAGCAAAGAATTGAATCCTGATGCTGCCACTTGAGAGGCTTTTAATCAGATAATTGCTACAGTGATCACAGAGATGAAGAAATAGTAGATTCTCCTTCATTGGGTGGTGAAGGCAAGCAAATTCTACATCAAGAAAAGTAGCAAACTAGAAACTGAACTCAGCAAAAGTTCTCTCAATTGGTGCAGAAACTTGAGCAATAGGACCATTGCCTTGAAGGAGTGACAATTGATCCAGGGAACACAATTTTTCAAATCTGTCTCTTTAGTGACCCAAGTTGCCGCTAGATCATACTAACAAATCAAGAAGATGTTTCAAATAATAAAATTGAAAACAAGAGTAGAATAAAGCATAGCTCAACAAATACTTAACAATTGACAAAAGGATAGAATTATTTATACAAATTATGCTACATAGCAATATGGTGTTTATCTGATAAATTGAAATTCTTTATATATATATATATTGAAGGTTTTGATATCTGTACAAGTATGTTTACAGTGCTACCCATTGGTTGTGCCGCCTCTTGGGTTCTCATGTTTTTTGGAGTAACCAATTACCATAATAATAACAGAATAAAACACAATATTGTTTTGGCTATGATAGTCATAAAAAACACTACAAACAAAAATGACAAATAAGAAAAAAAAAAAAAAAAATACAAAGCTAACTAAACTATAGCTAGTTCTAACTAGATGTTGTTACAAAGAACGTAATGAAAAAATTGTTGGTGTGGATTATTAGTTATTCTTGATGAAGACCAAATGATGATTTTTTTCTTTTAATTTACAAATTTGATCAAATACTATATCCCAATTTTGTATAGATATATAAATCTATATGATATAGCACCTGTAATTACTGTTTTGTTTATTTTATGCATATTTCAAGATAATGAAACCACTTAGAAAATAAAGAATGAGTATCAGCTCATGGAAATGTATTTGAAGTTCATATTTCAAGTGTATAACAACTCTTTTTTATAATGTTTAATGCAGAGGAAACCACTTCCAGAATTCTGGAGACAGGAGGCAGTTGTAAGTAAGCTGATTTCTATTTCCTTCAATTTTTACACACGGAATTTCATAAAATTTGCCACTTGAATGGTTTGTTTAGAACATTGAGAAATTGGCGTGTATGATCAATGCTTTATGTTCATGATTGCTTTGTTGCAAGTCAAGCAAGCTGGATATTTGTGAGAATACTTATCCTTAGAGGAAGTGGTCTGCCAACCTCTTTAGGTATAAAGAAAGCAAGCAAGTCATTATATCGATTTCCAAAAATGACTAAATGTTGTCTTGCTCAAGGGGGGTCATGTTCTTATGATGATGAGATGGAAGGTGACATCGATGTGCCCTTGAGGTACCAATGGGATGTCAACATGGGTGTTACTAATAACTAATCATGGCAAAAATAACTCTATAAATTAAAAAGACTGTAAAGAAGAGTGGCTGAACTTAGAGAGATTAGTCTTTTCCAAGTAGAAATATTGTCAAATAATACAAATAACTATGTGAAATAAAGTTGCCTTGCCAAATGAACTGAAAATGAATCAAAGAGAAGGTTGCCAATGAGATCAGTTCCTAAACTAGAAATGACTTCTTTGTGGGCCATTTTAATTTATTTATTCATAAACTCCATCCTTCATGGTAATCATCTTGAGTTTACTTTGGATGCTTTTTTTGGAGCAGTTGTTTTATTTTGGTTGTCTGTTTGATGATCCATTGCGTCTGTACAGAGTTAGGCCTTTCAAACAGCTTTTCAGGCAATGTGATTTTTGTAACTACTACTCATTATTTAATTATCTAAGCTAGTTGTGATGTAAGATAATTCTTCATTAATAAGGCTATTTCTTAAAAGTGCTTCTGCAAGCAACCGTGCATTGTTTCTAAAAACCTCAATACAGTTACTGCAAGAAGCTTTTTTAGGGTTACTTATCAAAGCAATTTTAAGCACTAGT
Organism: Cupressus sempervirens; assembly: GCA_028749045.1. Lineage (NCBI taxonomy): Eukaryota > Viridiplantae > Streptophyta > Pinopsida > Cupressales > Cupressaceae > Cupressus > Cupressus sempervirens. The sequence continues at coordinate 329,527,410 of CM053786.1, forward strand.
ATGGACTGTGAATGAATCTTTAATAATATAAATAAGGCTAGGTTAGTATATTGTTTCCTGATTCTGCTTCTTTTTAGAGAGTGCATTTTGGGGAGCTGCAGGTACTAATTACAGTGGCATCCAGATACATGATACTATTTTTACTGTGAAAATCTAAAATCTTTAATTTTTATTTTTCCCGTAATTGGTTGTTTGTAGAATTCTATATTAGTAAAGCTTAGTTTTGTCAACATATTTTTCTATAATTTCAATTCTTTTTCAGAAAATCCTACATTTTATTGAAGATTTTGGTGGTTTATTCATTGTTTCTTACGAAGGAATAATCCATTATCTGCCTGACCAATCTTGCTGTTCTTTTCATTTTATTATTTGGCAGGTTGCAGATACCTCAAAAATTCATAATTGTATACCAGATGAGCATTATGTACAAACCTTACTAGCTGTAAGCATTTTTTCTTTTGCCTTGTCATTAGTTTGGTGGTTAACTTGTTAACAATCAATGTCAGTGATTTTCTTAATTTCAAACAAGAACTGAATAGTGTAATCTAGTGTTGCAATATTATAAATTACTAATCAGTGATGATGACTTCTTGACATATGCAGACATGCTAGTTTGTTAACTGTTAAATAGAAACCAGATGTAATCTGTGTCGCATTTTGTTTTTCCCTTCGCTTCTAGTTTCCATAAACAAGTTTATGCATTTTCAAAGTACAACCAATCAGTTTTCTGTTTAGAGCACCTAATGTCAAAATGGCGGCAACTGAAGATAATTAATTTGCTAGGAGCTCAAATACTTATTGTGACAATGGAATAGATGTCGGAGCTTATGTTTTCACATAGTTACTCAAGATTTTTGGTATATTCATAATTATCCACAACATCTAACTTCTTCTGTGTGAATGCAATCAGATGAAAGGGCTTGAAGGAGAAATTAACCGCCATACAGTAACATACACACTCTGGACATCTGGAAAGGCACGTGAAAGACAAGGTTGGCATCCTGTGACATTCAAACATGCAGATGCCACTGCTAATCTTACAGGCGATATAAAGGTGCAAATCAAAACTGTTAAGCTCTTCCTTCTTGCGTGCTTCTTTAGTATACTTTTTATGTTCTCTATGAAAACTATATGATATTTTGACATTTTGTTGATTACATGTATTGTGGTACACTTGTTTGGCTTATAGATATGATACTTGGGCATTGCATATTGCATTTTTAGATTATTGTTTGTTTCTTTAAACTGTTGAATTCCCCCCACCCCCCAAACAACTGCATATAGTGCAGCCGAACATTTGTAAATGTGTCGCCACAGGTTTCTTTCAAGTGTACACCTTGTAAGGTACCTTGTTTTTCAGTGAGAAATAGGAGATCTATTCTCTGAGAGGAAGCCAGGAAAGTGGAAAAAGATTCCTGTACCAATAACAGGCAGTACAAATGTTTTGAAGGCCTAATTGATTGTTTTATTGAATCCAAAGTGGATGGTTGCACTTAAGAATATTTTTCTATTGTATCAATGTATTGTTGCAACAGTTTACACTTTACCGTGAGTATTGTTGCAACAGTTTACACTTTACCGTGATAGTTCTTGTGCAACCGTATACGACTGCTCAAAGAGGTCTCCTTGTACAGTGATGCAACTTTCATTCACATTGGACTGCATGATTTTAACAAGCTATTTGTTGTTTCTGTGCTTAATATTCCATCTAAAGCCCATTTTGCTGCCAAACAACTATTCCTTTTTTAAAAATGTTACCGGATCCCTGCTACAGGTCTGGATTTTTTTGTGTTGCAATTCCGGTATTGAATCCTCCCGGAATCTGGGTGGAAGTTGGGAGGAATTCTTGGGCACCCAATGCTGTGGGTGCCCTTTGCAGAGCCCACAGGGAACCCATATGCCTGGGTGGAATCTGGGAGAAATCCACGGATGCCCAAGGCTGGGGGTGCCCAAAAACAGGCCCCACATGCCATTTTTTTTAAATTTAAATTTAATAAACATCTGAAACCTTAATTTTGACAAGCGATAGCAGTTCCATATGAGATGTCTATAGTGAGTGGTGCAATTGTTGGTTCAGTTGAAGTTGCAGCAGAACCAGATGTTGACCTTGATTCCTATGAAGATAATTTTGGATATGAAATATGAAACATGGCTTTTATTTAAAATTTTCAATGTGTACTGACTTTTTGAGACTTCTGCGATGTATGATTATGATGTGGAGATATTTTATTTATAATTTTGTTGGCAATTATGAATTTATAGTATCACGGTTCTACCTTATTATTGTTATCAGCTTGAAGTTTTGAATCAATGATCAATGAAAATTGAACATGTTGCATGTATGAATATATGAATATACATACACACATATACATATACATGATAACATCTACACACACACACATACATATGAAAATATCTATATATATACTGGCAGTATTGGAACCTGCCCAAATATGTTTTTGCCGAATCTTGGAACCCAAATCTATATCAGAACTAGGATCGACAACTTAGTTTTTTTATTTATTAAGCTGCCATTATGTCAACTTGAACTATCATACAGATATCACGTTGCTTTTGTGTTGTATGCTCATTCAACAGTATAGAGAGCTTTGTTGTTTGAGCATTCTACTCTGTTATATCATTCTTTTGCTTTGCCAAGCATTGCATATCTGTACAACCTATTTGATAATTCCATTGCCAGCTAGCTTGAGCCTACTTTTTCATTATTGAATACCATTTCTGAGAAGTAGAAGCTTGAGTGCAACAGTCTGTTGATGATGTAGGATCGTGCATTTGGGGTTTGAGCAATCAACATTACCAAATACGTCTTATGTTCAAATCTAGATTGCTTGTACTAACCTTATCTTCCTTGGTGTGGGAGTAATTTTTGAAATTCGGACTTTTCAAATTCAAAATAATTTTCTTCTCATTTTGGGTTATCTTGACAAGGACCTTAGAAATTTCTTATGACACTTGTTTGAAATTTGTTAATGTTTTTATGGGATCTCTTCACGAGGGAGGTTACCTTTGGTAGTCATTATCAATTGTAAGAGCATCTATGATGCATGGGAAATTAATCAATGCTGGTAGATGTCCACAATCCATAATATATCATCGGTGCTGCTTCTGGATTTGATTGTGTGAATTGTTTTGCATCAATGTTTTGGATAGCATTGCATGGTCTATCATCAGATGTCAGAGAGCATAAGGGGACTAAAAATGTGTAGGTTTTAGAGCTAGGCAGACTAGAAAGAAAAGAGAAAGGGGGGAAGGAGCGAGAGGTGAGTGCTTCATATGGTACAAGGTTGGGACAGGTGACAATAAAAGAAATTGAGGAAATTCAGGTAAACATAAAAAATAAACTAGTTTCTTAAAATAATTAAAGAATACATAGAAATTATGATGTCCCTTTTCTAAAACAAAGTTTATAATAAATAAAAAAATAAAAATTTAAAACAACAAATAAGAATATATCATAATTTTTTTTTTCTTTTTTTAAAGTTGTTTTTTTTGATCGGTAAGAGGTTGAAGCCAAGATTAATTATTATGTGTTGTAATTAATTATTATTATTTTTTATTAAGCGTGATCGCGAGTATATTTGAACCCAAGACCTCTTTGATAAGAGGCTCACAATTTACCATTTTGTTGTAGGCTCTTGCCTAAGAATATATCATAATTACAAGACAAGTAAATATAGCAATTTTGTGAGGCTTCTGAAGAGACAAAATTGGTATAATAAATCTAGGGATCATATATTAAGAAGTTAGACATGTTATCAATGATAGACACTATTTAAATGCTGGATCATATATGATTGTTTATTTAAATGCTAATCACAATATTTGGATCATAGACAGCGGAGCTTCTCGTCACATCACTGAATTTAAGAATAAGTTTGAAACCTTCTCAAAACATGAATAAGAAGAAGTAACCATTGGAGATAATTCCTGACCTTATTAAAGGAATTGTTCTTATTCGATACAATTGAATTCTGGAATCACACTTCAACTCAAGAATGTCCTATATGTACCAGGGATCAAAAGAAGTCTTGTCTCCATCTCCGAACTTGCTGATCAAGGGTACAAAATTGCATTTCAAGAAGATAGATGTTATCTTGGCCTAAGAACTCAACTATTAAGAAAGCCATCTCCATTGGTTTCAGAGATGAAAGTTTTTATAAGCTTTGTAATAATCAAAATCCTAATTTAAACTTAACCCTTAGTAATGATAAGTCAAACTCCTTTGAAATCTGGCATAGGAGAGTAGGTCATCTTAACTTTCGAGCCTTATCATCTATAGGGAAAATTGTAAAAGGTCTACCTAATTTGAAAGCAGATCATTCAAGTATTTGTAAAGGGTGTGCATTAGGTAAAAATACTAAACATTCCTTTCCCAAAAGTGATCATAAATCTAAATCCATTCTTGAATTAATTCATACAGATCTTTGTGGTCCTATGTCAGTCCCCTCTCTTAATGGATGTCTTTTCTATATAATTTTCATCGATGATTACTCTAGGAGAACCTGGATCAATTTTTTGAAACAAAAGGAGTCATTTGAGGTCTTATCCAAGTTTAAAGAATTTAAAGCCTTAGTTGGAAACCAATTAGGTCAAAAGATCAAAACCCTAAGGTCTGACAATGGGGGTGAATACACATCTGATATCTTTAAAAAATTCTATATTTCTGTTGGGATTAAGAGGGAGTTTTCTGTACCTTATAATCCTCAACAGAATGGAATAGCTGAAAGGAAAAATAGATCTATTGTTGAATCAACCAGAGTCATGTTACATGATCAAAATCTTCATTACTCATTTTGGGTTGAAGCATCCAATACTGCTGTCTACATTCAAAATCGATGCCCTCACTCCATATTAGAAAATACCACTCCAGAAGAAGTATTTACATGCATTAAACCAGATTTAAGCCACCTGAAAATATTCGAATGTACATTCTATATTCACATACCAAAAGAGAAAAGAACCAAATTGGAGCCTTCCAAGAAAAAGGGAATATTCATTGGATATAGGATCTACATTCTTGGGCAAAGGACAATTGAAATTAGCAGAGATGTAATATTTGAAGAAGACACAGCCTTTAAAATTTCTAGTAATAGTGATGAATCTATTTCAGAAAAAGATCAACCTACAGAAATTGAGAGGGAGGATAATTCTGACTTTTCTTCCATGTTTAATCATACAGAACCTGAAAACATCAACAATATCAATAAGAAGAGATCCCTTTGGGCTAGAAAAATGTTAGCAAAAAATCAAGTTAAACTAGATAAAATAATTCAGGAAAGCAAAAGGACCAGAAATCAATCTTGTTATGTTGCATTACTATCTGAACTCATAAAATCTGAACATACTAATGTTGAAGAAGCACTTTCACATCAATCATGGAAGGAAGCAATGATTGAGGAATATAACTCTATATTGAAGAATGATGTATGGGATGTTGTACCTAGACCTAAGAACAAATCAATTGTCTCTTCCAAATGGTTGTTCAAGATTAAACGTGCTTCAAATGGTAGTATTGAAAAATACAAGGCAAGATTTGTAGCCTGAGGTTTCTCTTAGAAATAAGGTATTGATTATGAAGAAACCTTTGCCGCTGTTGCCAGGTACACTTCAGTCAGAACAATCCTAGCAATTGTGGCATCCAAAGGATGGAAAGTACATCAGATGGATGTCAAAACAACATTTCTTAATGGTAAGATTGAAGAAGAAGTTTACATTGAACAACCAGAAGGGTTCAATACTTATGACAGCAAGACTCATGTTTGTAAATTAAAGAAAGCACTTTATGGACTCAAACAGGCTCCCAGAGCCTGGTATGAAAGAATAGATAATCACTTATTGAAATTAGGATATGCCAAAAATGAAGCTGACCCAAATCTATACTTTAAAATTGAAGGTGATGATATGGTTATTTTTGTATTATATGTTGATGATTTGCTAATTATAGGTGAGGAACATCTCATAAAGAAATGTAAACAAGAACTCACTGCAAAATTTGAAATGAAGGACTTAGGGTTACTTTACTACTTTCTGGGATTAGAAATCTGGTAGCAAGACAACTTTATTATACTAAACCAAGGAAAATATACAATTGATATCTTAACCAAATTTGGAATGATGGAATGTAGACCGGCTGCTACCCCTATCGAAATAAATCTACACAAACTAAAAGATGATATGAACGAATTTGAGGCTGCAGATCCTACTTACTACAGACAAATTATTGGATTCTTGATGTATTTGGTCAATACTCGTCCGAACATATGCTATGCAACTCACACCTTGAGTTAGTTAATGTATGCTCTTAAGAAGATACATTTACATGCAACTAAATACATATTGAGATATCTGAAGGGTACTATTGGAATGGGAATAAAATATGACAAAGTCAACCTTGAACTACTTGGATATTCAGATTCTGATTGGGCTAGAAGCTCTATTGAGTGAAAGAGTACTTCAGGATATTGTTTCAATCTTGGATCTGATATGATTTCTTGGTTTAGTCTGAAACAAACTTTAGTAGCATTGAGTTCCACCAAAGCTGAGTGCATTGCGTCTTCCTTGGGTGCTAGAGAAGCAGTATGGCTACGAAAGTTGCTTTTAGATCTCTTCAAAAGACATTTGAAGCCCATTGTGATTTATTGTGATAATCGAAGTTGTATTAAGCTTTCTTCTAATCCAGTATTTCACAACTGCTCCAAACATATTGAAATTCCATTTCATTACATCAGAGATATGGTGAATCGAGGAGTTATTCAATTGGAATACATATGTACAAATGATCAAATGGTTGATATCCTTACCAAGCCTCTTGCTAAAGTGAAATTGAAATAATTTAGAGAAAAACTTGGTATGATTAATTGTAATGACAAATTTTTGAAATAAAATATTTATTTCATTTGAGTTTATGCCTCTATTGGTTACTTAGTAGTATTTGATATGTAATGAAAGGTGATGATCTTTCATGGACATATTCATTTGTAGAAAATTATTTACAAGGTGATGATCTTGTAAATAATAAACCTTTTATGAGCATCTCTAGACATTGTTTAAGTGCAAGTAGAGATTATATGGGCATCTCTAGACATTGCTTAAGTGCAAGTAGAGATTATATGTGCATCTCTAGACATTGCTTAAGTGCAAGTAGAGATTATGAATGTATCATGGACTTCTCTAGACATTGCTTAAGTGCAAGTAGAGATCATGGAAACTTTATCACAATGGATATCTCTAGACATTGCTTAAGTGCAAGTACAAATCATTTACTATGTTGATTATATGATGATTCTAACTTAATGTTTTACTTCTCCCTAGCTAAAGAGGGAGTGTTAATGTTTAGCGTCAGAAGAAGCAAAACATGAATTAATTGATATTCTGAAACTATTGCTGATTCCATAATCACAGAGATATAAGCATGCATATATATATATATATATATATACATATATACACATACATATGCTTACATCCTTGTAATAGTTCATGGATTAGCAGCAGTACTGAGATCATGTTATTGATTAATCGGCAGACTTCATAATGATCGGGCACTTATGTTTATCATGCCTTGTATCAGGTGTCAATACTTATCGTGCCTTGTTATTGTTATCGGGTGTTAATTCTTATCATGCCTTGATTTGTTATCGGGCACTAACTTATGCAAAGGTTGGTTGTTATTTAAACTAACATGCCTCCAAAGAGGCATGTCTCTACGTGGCCCTACATGACTCTTTGGAGTCATGTCTTTCACCCTTATATATATGTGCATAAGCTGCTGCAGGGAAAGCATCAATCACACGGCATCCAAGTACCTGCAGTCAGCAACAATATTGTATAAGCATCATTTTGTTATCACCATTGTTTCATTTGTTATACAGTACTTAATTGTCATAATTGCTGTTGAAGGAGAAGGATAAACAATTATATTACTGAGATCACTGCCATAGAAGAGCAAAGATATTCTGCATTGTTCAAGTAAGATATTCTCTGCAAACATTTATTTGTTATTGTTTTATCTATCAGAGATCCACAATATTTAACAGAAGGAAATGGCCACATCATTGATGAAAATACTATCTTAAGGCAGTAATACTGATAAACACACTGACTAAGGAATCACAACTATGGTTAATCTCAAAGGGAGGTGTTATATTATTATGAAATGAATACCGAACAGCTGATAATATAGAACATCAGATAATATTGACTTAAGGAGGATATCTATCAAGTAAACCAATATAAGGCACAATGTTGATTGTGCATGGTTTATCAGCAAACATTAGGAGTTAAGATAAATGATAAGCATCAGAAAATGTTTTCGTTATCGATGATAATAGTGTCGTAAGGCAGTGATACTTATAAACTCACCACTGAAGGAATGTAAATTACTATTAATCTCGAAAGGAGGTGTCATATTATGAAATAAATATTGAACAGCCATTAGTTATGGACATGAAATAATATCAACGAAAGCAAGGGCGATCTGTCAACTAAACCAATAGGCACAACATTTATTTTGCATGGTAAATTAAGATCCAAAAGGGAGGGCCATCAACAGACTCAGAAAACATTAGTGGTTAGGATTAATGATAGTCATCAATAATGGTGATGGATTAATGCCCAATATCAAATTGTACACTAAAGAATAACGGGTATGTTCCTTGAGGTGGCAGTGACTAGTCAATGTAAGGATTATACAGTGGTTACTTAACAAATGAATTAAGTTGCAAGACTAATGTGATTATGGCTATTCTCCAAAGGGATCTAATTGCCAAAAGATGTGGTTTCAATTTTGAAGAGGCCTGGTAATTAAAGACATGTATGAACGAGAAAGGATGGAGTCAGGGACACAGAGAAATATGTTTGGTTCTCATTTTGAGAAATGGAAAGCGGATAAATAAGAAAGGTGCTGATTACAGCTCAGACCTTTGATTTGGTTATGCTTTAAAATACCTATGAAGCAATACTGTTTACAAAATATTGTATCTAATTGCTATTAGGAATAAATAGCCAATATATGTCTAGCATATATAGCATTAATATCTGTCAATAATAATTGTATATATATGTATATATGTAAATATGTATATATATTTTTAATATATAAGTTAACGATATATAATTAGCCAACTCCTTAATCATTTGCTAATACCGCTAAGAGGGTAGGTTGGTATTGTGTAGGGAGAAGCAGAGTAAAAACTCACAATGTAGGAGGAAACTCCTAGGATGGGATGAGGATGTGGTCTTGAAGCTTTGAGGGAGCCTAATTGTAAATTGGTGTCAAACGCCATATGCCAAGTAAATCGCCATCGTTTTTAAAGATACTAGTGAGGAGAGAAGTAAGGAATTAGGACTGATGCATGTACCATGGATTAGTGATAATTTCTTAATTTAAATGCATAGTGACTTATGTTAATCATTGGGAATTGGCAGCCTCCTAGTAGGGGACATTACATAGACTAAATAAATTGCCATTTCCAAGTGCAATCAAAACCAAAGGTGAGAATTCGAGGGTGAAATCAAGTATAGGGAACATTATAGAAGAGCACTACAAATAAACAAAACTGAAGGAAGATTGTAAGGTAAGGATGCAAGAAATGTGAAAAAACATTAACAATAGAAATATCAAATTATATAAAATGGGGAAATAACCAAGGTACAAAGTATAGATTATCTAAAGAATAGTTGAAAGCATAGTTGAAAAAATCAGACTCGATAATAACTTGGCCAACCCAAATGTTTTGGAAAACTTGAACTCGCCAAAAGCTTGATGAAAAATCAGCAATATGATGTAGAGCATCGATGAAAAAATGGGTTGTCATTTACATCATATTCATACTTTGCAAAAGTCTCAAAATGTCATTACATCCTGAAAATTAAAATTGCAAGCCATTAAAAAGTAAAATAGTAAACTTAATATCCAATTCCATATTCTTCTTCGTCATCTTCATCAGAATCAAGGTCAACATTTAGTTCCTCTTCAACTTCATTTGATCAAACAACTGTGGCACTTGCCGTGTTATGTGAAACAATTGCCTCTTGATAATCTAGGAAGACTTGGGAAAATTGTGCAGTCATGGCCTCCAAATCAGAATACTAAGGGACTGGATTCCAATTTTTTGTCCCACCCTCAATGTAGTCCTTTTTCTTATGTGATAATAGGTGAAGCTTGTAGTGTATGGAGACCAAATCCTCTGCTTCTTTAGAACCCAAGCGATTGTGCTTATCCAAGTGGATGAAGGAATATGTACTCCAATTCCTTTCAGCTGAAGAACATTTAACCTGTTGGAGTTAGCGAACGACATTTACATTTAGATATAATTCCAATACGATAGCATCACGGTTAAATGAAATTTCAAAATTGAGGAGCAATTAGAAAAAAAAATAGATAGACACTTGGGAGATAATTTAATTGCAAGAGGCTGCAAGAATATAAAGTGTTGACCATGTGCATACCTATTATGAAGTAATTGGAGAATATTTGCAATCTATATAAGGCTAGTGGTCAGTGAACCAATCCCTGTGGTGGGTGAAATGACGAGAGGCACCTAAATCGATGCACTAAGCATATGACTTCACATGATCTGCAAGTCTTTTAGCTATGAAGTCGTAAAAGGCAGATTCTATCTGTTCAATGTGTTCTACATTGTTCACTTTGGGCTGCGAACTAGATTGCTTGATTGGGCGGCTAAGCATTTTCGACATTCTACCTTTGTAACGAATGAATTTTCCTAACCAATTTAATACTCCTAAATATCTAATAACTGATTCCATTTCACATGAAAAAGATTTCCTTTAACTATTCTAAACTAGAAGGGAGTAACTGCTTCCTATTCGGTTTACAAATTATATTTATCTATTGAATTAAAATAAATGAATGAATATGCTGCTAACATTTTTAATCGTTATAACTGATAACATGTTCAGCTGAAAGTAAAGTACAACTATCAACTAATATCTTTAATCTAACTGATAACATGTTCAGCTGGTAAGTAAAATACAATTATCAACTAATATCTTTAATCTAATTGATAACATGTTCAGCTGGAAATAAAGTAACAACTAATATCTTCAATCTGAAAGTAAAGTGACATCTATCTATTTATTTTTCTAAGAGTATAAAGATGAGGGTGTAAAGAACATACAAAAATTAATGAAGAAATACCTTTGTCATGTTTTCCAAGCCTCGGCATTGGTGAGAGGAGAAGCATTGACATAGGCTTAACCTCCTAGTTGTGGACCAAACTTATCCCCACACATCCTAACTTAATAGAACAACTCTCCCTAACTCGGAATCGGGCTTGGGATGTTCTTAAGTCCAGCCATCCGTGTAATCCGGTGGTTTGAGTGTCCTATTAGTTATTCCTAAATAATTGAAGCTTCTGGAAAAACAAAAAGATCTTATGATCGACACATTTGCCTATATCTACCTTGGCCAAGGATTTCAAAGTTGGGTTTGCAAACCTGATCTCCACCACTTGACTTGACAACGTATTTCATTATCAGAACATCCATGAGCTATTATGTATTTTTCTATTACTTAGTTAACTGATTTCAGTTTTGAATCTTGCTAGTTATCTTCACCTCTTTAGCTTTAATGGCTTCCTGCTAGTGATTCCTAGGTGCTTGAGAAATTATATCCATTTCCTCTTAATTTATACCCTCTTCACCTTTAATGACATCCTTGCCGGTGAGTTCCTTGGTGTTTGATCATTATGGCATCATTTACACTTTTATTAAGTGCATGGAAAGAAATATAATATGATGGACAAGATCTTTGATTCATGGATTTGAATATAGTTTTCCATCCTCCATATAACAGTCATTCTCATGATTATTTGATAGTAAGCAAGTGGCTTGATATCGAATTCTTGTAAGCACTGCCTAAGAATCTATGCTTTATTACATTCCATCCAGAATTCTGATCCATCGGCAGTTTAGACAATATCAAGGATAAATGAATAAAAGAAAACAGAGCTTGGACCTGGTATGACCTAGTGTATAAAAGACAGAACAACAAGTATTGAAAAGAACTTAACGTGACCTATAGCAAGGGATTTCTTTCTCCTGCGGTCGGATTAAAAGATCTTTCCTGGCTCCCTTTTTGCTCTGAGTTGGTTGATGGTGAAGGAGAGAAATAATGTTTTCAACTTGAATTGGTATGATGTGAAATCAATTGTCAACCGAGACTAACTTCGCTTGCTAGCTTTGGCAGCTATATGGGTAAAAAGATAATGCAGTGTATATAGAGAGGTTGTTTTTAAAATGATCCAAGATGTTCTATTAATTTGGTCGGCCTTGGCCCTTCGATTGCCTTCAGTTATCAAGAAGGCCATTTGAAAAGCATTCAAATTTGAAATATAAAGAAAGAAATAAAGAGGGAAAAGAATAAGGCGAAGTTGAAGAGTTTTAATTTTTATTTTATAATTATTATGTGCTCTTTTATACGTTCATGTGTATATACTGGTGAATTGGCATCATTAGATTATTAAATTATAATTTATTGGTGTCTCTTCATTTTTATATACGTGTGTTCCTATTTAAGGGTTATAATAATGATACAATAAGAAATTCCAATAATAAATCTCCAAAGGTATGAATTTTATATTTTAAATTATTTAAGATTTTATTATATTATTTTCCTAATAGCTCATGCAGTCCTATAATGCAATACGTTGTCAAGTCTTCGTATCCTTTCCAAGGTAGTCTTAGGTCATACTTGTCGATCCTGATGACTAGACCAATCGACCATCCCCTTCCTATGATCTTGTTTAGCAATGCTTCCCCTTTCTTCAATCTTCTTCCTGCAATCACCCCAAGCAAAACATTCTCGCCAAGACATTAATTCAAAAATATATTGATCGTTAATTCCAATCAAACAATTGTCAATCATCTAATGACAATTATAGGTGGCTTGATTATTTTCATCAATGTCTATAATAACTAACTCATTTCACATAACTCATTATCAGTTGGTACAACGTATATAATTAACTCACTTCACATGATCAGGAAAGAATAAATTGATACGTCTATAATTAACTAACTTGTTTCACATTGTAAGGGGCTGGTGATTCGCGATATGAGACCTTGAGGCCGGATGGGCCTGTGCTGCAAAGCTGGGTGCACACAGGTGTGGCGTAGGCAGACGTGGGTCTAGCCGAGGGGTAAATGGGACTATGTCGTGTGCTGGGCAGACATGGTTGTGGTGTAGGATCTTGTCCGGGACATGATCCGAGGTGTAGCTTGGGGCTGTGTTGCAAGTGGTTCCCCTCCAACATAGTTGCGGTGTAGGCACGGTGTGCAACCGGGCCGAGGTGTGATCTTGGGACTGTGCTATGAGATGTTCCCTCTAGCATGGTTGTGGTGTAGGCGAGGCGTGGAGCTGAGCTGAGGTGTATCTGCGGAGGGTAAGTGCCGGTGTGCATGAAGGATGGCTTGGAGAGTCCATCTCCCTCGAGAGGGTCGAAGTAGAGTAGTCCCTCCCTCTGGTCTCCGGGAGACAGAGGTGACGCAAAGTCTTTAGGAGCAATGAAGTGTTGCTCCGCCGTTACGTAACATGGTGAGGTTTGGTGTTATGACAAAGGTCCCTGTCTCAGTGTAGCAGAGGAGCTGGATCAATGTTGACAGTCTTTCCCCTTGGGGCTGTCCGGTGTCTGAAAGCTAGGGAAGCGGTTTTCCTAGTCCTGCAGTAGGAGGCAATATGGTTTGTCCGAGTAGGAGCATTGTGGGCTTGAGGTTAGCTGTGTGGGAATGGTGTCATTATGCTGAATGGCTAAGTGGTGCGGTATCGGTTGGGTGTGGCCATAGGTGCACATCCTGGGTGCTTGGTTGCATGGGTTTGCATTGAGGTTGGATCTCATAGACCGTGGAGGTCAAGAATGGCAAACGGGATGTAGTGTCTCGGAATGATGCTAAGGAGATGCCGAGTCAAGTGGGCAGATCGTGTCAAGTATCCGAAGAGGTAGTCGGTGGACATGGCTCAAGGAGGTGAGTCATGATGGAAGGCTAGGAACAAAGGCTTGTGGCGCATGAGTGAAACGAGTGAAGCAGATGAGTGAAGTGGTTCAGAGGTGAAGCTATGGAGTGTTTACCGAGTTGGTCTTGCCTGCCAGCATCCCACAGGGTGAGTGGATCATGGAACTAGGATGTGGAACTCAAGTAGGTTGCGCAATGCAAAGGGATCCGTGGATTGAGCATGAGACGGCGTGGATGCATGAGGAGGTTGGTTTGAGTGCACTGGGTGTACGAGGACTTGAGGGTCACCAACAAAGGCATGTAGACATAGACTGGGGTGTCGAAGCAGTTGGGGCTCATGGTGGGGATCCAGAGTTGGCTAAGGTGGACGGTTGTTCCGTGGGGAGCAAGGGTTGGTCTTCAGGTGGGCTCTATAGGGAGCTAGGGAGGCTAACAACGATGGAGTGCCGTGGAGGCATGTTCATGTTAAGGATTGGACTGGAGGACTCTATGAAGTTCAGAGAGGTGCCATAAGGATGCCGAGCATACCGTGCGGGTGTGCGTATGAGCTAGGAAGTTCAGAGAGGTACCGTGGAGGTGTCGAGTATGCACTGGGTGTATGCGTATTGAGCTATAAGGTTCAGAGAGATGTCATGATGGTGTTGAGTATGCTTTGGAAGCATATGCATGAGCTAAGGAGTACTCTTGCGGTCTAAGTCAGCCAGTGCGGATGCAGTGTTCAGCAAGAGAGTCTAGGTGGTTCTCGATGCAAGGTTGCAGTGGTGCAGCGTTGGGCTCGGGGAGTCAGGTGAGTTGAACATGAGGAGCTCTGGGAGCTCGGTGCATTCCCAAGAGTGGCAGGATGATCATAGAGGATCGGAATGTGGTCAAGAGACTCGTGGGAGTTGAGATCACCTATGTGGCCGATGTCGGAGTAAGGTGAGCTTATGGGAGTTGCCGAGGCGAAGATATCAAAAGGGCTAAGTCGGGGTTCAGCGTTGAGGTTGAACAGGGGTAGAGCTAGAGGCTCGAGGATGCGTGCATGGAGCACCTAAGGAAAAGAACCAGGAGTAGGATGGTTCGGCATGCGCTTCTATTCCGCGGGAGTGTATGTTTAGCAGTCAGATGCGTGGGCATTTGATGAAGACAGGGAGGCGTAGTCTGGGTGAACGAAAAATGGTCACATCTTATGGTGGATCAGAAGTAGGGATCGCCAGTGCCGCGCGTGGTTTGGAGATTCTCAAGGAGAAGGCTTAACCTGGGCGTAAGCATAAAATCCAGCCCCGTGACACACATGATCAGGAAGGAAATAAATTGATATAACCTCTATAATTAACTAACTTGTTCCACATGATCAAGAAAGAAAGAAATTGATACAATGTCTATAATTAACTAACTTGTTTCACATGATCAGGAAAGAAATAATTTGTTAAACCAATTGCTATGATCAATTTAAAACTTAGGGCAAAATTTGGGATGCAACATACCCACCCCCTTAGATTTTTCATCGTCCTCGATGAACATAACAACAAAATTTAAGCAATACTTAGTTTATACTGGAAGAATAGAAAATATTCAATTTTTAGTTTTTAGAGAAAAGATAGGGGTATCTTTGAAAAATGTCATGATAATCTTCCCAGGTGGCATTATCCTTAGCATATTGGTCCCATTGAACATTGCACTGAGTCACTTCTCGATTTCCTAAGCGTAGCTTATGTACCTCGAGTATTCTGAGTGGTTTTACCTCTACCACCCCTGGTTCTTGTACCTACAATAATTTCCAATCAATCATATGTTCATGGTGGTAATATACTTTTAAAGATATGACACATGGAAGACGTCATGCATCTTGGCAAGGGTTGGTGCTAAAGCAATCCTGTAAGCTATTGGGTTCACAACTTCCAGAACTTCAAAGGGTCCCACATATCTCGGGGTTAACTTAGCATTTTTGCTAAACTTGATAGTACTCTTTTGAGGTTTTACTCTTAGTAATAATTTGTCCCCTACGGAGAATTCTTTAGGTATTGTTTTGGCATCAACATAACTTTTCTGTCTATCATTAGCTTCCTTTTGTCTTTGACGAATCTGGATTACTTGTTCCTCCATCTCTTGAAGCAATTCAAGTGGAACAATGATTCTATCTTCCAACTGATTCCAATTCATTGGGGTTCTGCATTTACGACCATACAAGGCCTCAAAGGGAGCCATTCTAATGGTGGACTGATAGGACTTATTATATGCAAATTCTATTAGGGGTAAGTATGTTTCCCATTGGTACTGTCGGTCCATACAATATACTCTTAGGAGATCTTCTAATACTTGATTTACCCATTCTGTTTGACTATCTATCTCAAGATGATAGGCTGAACTAATGTTTAACTTGGTACCCAAGGCTATAAATAATGTTTGCCATAATCTGGAAGTTATCTTAGCATCCCTATCTGAAATAATTTTCTCTGGAATTCCATGCAACCTGAAAATCTCTTTCATGAACTTATGGGCAATCTCGGGTGCTCCATCAGTTAAATTCCTTGGTATAAAATGAGCAACCTTAGTCAATCTGTCAACCACGACCAAAATAGTGTTGTGTCGATTCCGTATCATAGGTAACCCTTGTACAAAATCCATGGATATTACCTACCATTTCCACTTGGGTACTTCATTTGGGTGTAACAAGCCTGCAGGGTACCGATGTTTTGCTTTTACTCTTTGGCATTCCAAACATCTTGCGACAAACTCAATTATCCCCCTTTTCATTCCCTTCCAGAAATATAGAGGTTTTATATCAGATAACATTTTTGTTACTCCTGGATGTCCTGAATATGGGGCTGAATGAAATTCACCTAAGATTAGTCTTCGGAGTTCAGGGTCGTTGGGTACGTAGATTTTGTGGTGATATCTTAATAATCCATCCTCCTCTAAGCTAAACTTTGAATACTTAGGATCTTGTGGGTCTTTGACAAGAGCTAGGCTGATTTCTGTATAGAATTCATCATGCTCCAAGCATTGTAAAATCTGATCTCTTAACCTGAAGTCTATAGTAGTTATCGCCGAAATGTGTCTTCTTTTGCTTAGGGCATCAACCACCTTGTTTTCCTTAGGGCATCAACCACCTTGTTTTCCTTACCTTAAATATAACTTATGTCGAACTCATAATCTGCTAAAAATTCCAACTACTTCCTTTGTCTAGCATTAAGATTCGGTTGGGTGAAAATGTACTTCAAACTATGATGATCAGATTTAAGCTCAAAAGGTTTTCCAATTAAGTAATATCTCTACATTTGCAAGGCATGCACAATTGTTGTTAATTCAAGATCATGGGGTGCGTAATTCTATTCATAGTTTTTCAATTTCCTAGATTCATAAGCAATAACCTGTTCATCCTGCATTAACACACTCCCTAATCCTTCTCTGGATGCATTTGTTATAACTACAAACTGCTTTTGTGGATCAGGTACCCTTAGAATAGGTGCTGTAGTCAATTTTTCTTTCAAAAACTCGAAGGCTGATTGACACTTCTTTGTCCAGATAAATTTCTTTCCCTTCCTCTGAAGTGAAGTGATCGGATAGGCTATCCTTGAGAAATTTTTGACAAACTTTCTATAGAACCCTGCTAACCCCATAAAGCTCCTAACTTCAGATACATTCCTAGGTATGGGCCATTCCTTAATTGCTTTTATCTTTGACGGATCTACTGCTATACCCTGAGCTGATATAATGTGCCCTAGATACTGAATTTCCTTTTGATAGAAAGCACACTTATATAATTTCCCATATAGTTTGTGTTCTCTTAATCTTTGCAAAACTATTTCTAAGTACCTCTGATGTTCTTCCTCGTTCTTATAATATATTAAGATGTCATCTATAAGGACCAATACAAACTTGTCCAGACAATCTTGAAATATGCTGTTCATTAGATTCATGAAACTTGCTGGGGCATTGGTTAACGTGAATGGCAACATTGTAAACTCGTAATGTCCATACCTGATTCTAAATGCAATTTAATGTATATCCTCATCCTTTATTTGAAGCTAATGGTATCCTAACCTCAAGTCAATTTTTGAAAATACAGTTGTACCCTTCATTTGATAAAAAAGATCATCTATCCTTGGCAATGGGTACCGGTTTTGATGGTGACTTTATTGAGCATCCTGTAATCTATGTATAATCTCATGGTTCCATCCTTCTTCATAAACAACACTGGAGCTCCCCATGGTGAGACACTAGGCCCGATCAACTTCTTATCTAGCATATCTTGAAGTTGGATCTGTAATTCCATTAATTCTGTGGTTGTCATCCTATATGGTGCTCAAGAAATGGGTTCTGCTGCTGGTATCAAGTCTATGGTGAAATCAAATGCTTGGGAAGGGGGTAGTCCAGGAAGTTCTTCAGGAAACACATCTTGATAATTCTTTAAATAAGGGTATTTTTCTTCGAAGGACTCTTTTAACTTTTGACTAATTTCTCCATCTTCATAAATGCAGTCATCTCCATAAGTGGTGGTTTTTGGTTCCCTTGTGTCCTCAATCCTAACTACAGCCTTATGTTCACTGAGCCAATTGATTCCTATGATAGTATTGTATGACCCAAGGGGTGCTACATAAAAGTTCAGTTCTATTGAAAAATTCGGGAAGTCAACTTGAGCTTCAAATAGACATTGCTCTACCTTAGCCCTTGACTGGTTCACATAGTTGACTATCCATGGTTTTGCCATAAAACTAGATCTTTTCAGAAACCTACTTAGCAATCTAGGTGATACAAAACATTTAGATGCTCCAGTATCAATTAATATGGACATAGGGTTTTCGTAGATTTTACCCGGAGTTTCAATGCGGCCTATCTATTGTTCTGGCTACCTATTATCCAGAGCTGCGTTAATCCTCTACTGAAAGACTTGCTGCTATTGTGGTAAAGGTGGTCGTTGTGGCTGGCTGATGTTGGGTTTACTGGGGCACCGGTTTACATAATGATCTCCTCCACTGTTAAAACATCCTCCTAGTGGTCCTTTCTTTTCATTATTCCTTTTCTTTTTACTCATATTATAATTACTTTTGGCATCCTTAGCTCCATTGCCCTTTAGCTCTGGTTTGCTGTATTTGTAGTCCTTAAATTGCTTTTTCTGAGGCTCGAAATCAGCACTAGCTGAATTCCAGGTTGTCTTCCTCTTGTTGTCTCGGATGGAGTCATCCTTTTTGATCTTGTGTTCTTGCCGGACAGCCTTCCCAAGGGCCTCTTCCATGGTTCAGGGAGCGAGAACATCAATAGCTCCTCCTATCCTATTGTTAAATCCCATGATGAATTTTCTCACCTTCAAATTTGTGTCTTGCTGAAATGGTGGCACGTATTTTAGCAATCAAGTGAACTTCTCCCAGTACTTATGTATTGACATGTCTCCTTGTTTTAAGCTTTGGAAGTCTAAAAGCTTCTGATCATAAAAGGTTTGTGACAACCAATGTTTCCGGAATATGTTCACAAATTTTTCCCAATTGATCTTAGTGGTTCTAATGTTCTGTTCAACTTTGGTGTTTCTCCACCAAGTTGTAGCTTCTCTGGTAAAATGATATATTCCCCAAACTGCCTTTGAGGTTTCAAAGAAATTTCTAATCTCAAAATACTGTTTCATCTCAGTTAACCAAGCTTCTGCTTCCTCCCCAGACTCAGAACTGGAAAACTTAGGTGGTTTTATTTTCTTAATGTCTGCCAATAAATCAACCACTATCTCTTTTTTTTTGCTTCTTCGATTGCTTGGGAGAGGGAGTTTTGTTATGCTCAGAGACCTCTGTCTTGGCTCTAGGAGGTGGTGAGGTTTGAGTTTCCTCGTGGTTCTACCCTGTCTGGGCTGCCATTTCACTCATTCCCTTTTCCATGGTTTCTAGCTTTAGTTGTGTTTCTTGCAAGATCTGTAGTAGTAATTCATTAGAAGATTGAGGGTTCTCACACATTATATCTTGATTTTCATTGTTCTCGTTGTTGTTCATTTTTATGTTTATGGTTCCCCCCTATTAATTTACAGTTGTGTCAATTATGTAGAAAAACAAAAAGAGATCTTTACAAAAAGCAAAGTCTTACGAACACATGATTTTCAAATAACTTGATTTAATTTATTATTTCGTTGCTTCATTTAGAGCAATCTTATTTACAAAATTTCCTCTACCGAGGATGTTTACATCAACATAACATTTAATCTTGCTTTGCATCACTTAATTTTGGTTCAATTTGGTACCTATCCCGCACCATCCAGGATCCATAAAACTGTAAGAGAGGATTGCTCTGTTAAGCATTCCAACTTTGAATTAGCTTGTTTCTATATACTGCTTTGCTGGCAAGAGTCCATTTGACTCTTTCCTTCTTCATCTGCTGAATTGCTTGATTTAGAGTTTCATTATCTCTGGTATAAAACAATAGGTGTAATCATATTTAGTGTGTTTTTAATGAGATAGGGAAAGATGGGGTGTTGAGCCTTCTTGCAGGGTGTTTTACATACATGCATCCTGTAGTCAGTCCAGAATTCTTTTAGATTTCAAGAAGGTACTGTGCCCTAGGTTCAGTGTCAAACCTAGTGATCTGATAACATATGTAACGAACGAATTTTCCTAACCAATTTAATACTCCTAAAGATCTAATAACTGATTCCATTTCACATGAAAAAGATTTGCTTTAACAATTCTTAACTACAAGGGAGTAACTGCTTCCTATTCAGTTTACAAATTATATTTATCTATTGAATTAAAATAAATGAATGAATATGCTGCTAACATTTTTAATCGTTATAACTGATAACATGTTCAACTGAAAGTAAAGTACAACTATCAACTAACATCTTTAATCTAATTGATAACATGTTCAGTTGCTAAGTAAAGTACAATTATCAACTAATATCTTTAATCTAACTGATAACATGTTTAGCTTGAAATAAAGTAACAACTAATATCTTCAATCTGAAAGTAAAGTGACATCTATCTATTTATTTTTCTAAGAATCTAAAGATAAGGGTGTAAAGCACATACAAAAATTAATGGAGAAATCCCTTTGTCATGTTGTTCAAGCCTCGACATTGGTGAGAGGAGAAGCCTACCGTGGACCAAACTTATCCCCACACATTCTAACTTAATAGAACGACCCTCCCTAACTCGGGATCGGGCTTGGGATGTTCTTAAGTCTAGCTATCCGAGTAATCCGGTGGTTTGAGTGTCCCATCAGTTATTCTTAAATACAAAAAGATCTCATGATTGGTACATCTGCCTATATCTACCCTGGCCAGAATAGAGCTTGAAAGACCTAGAAAGAAAAATTCTGTTGGATCTTGGACTCGCTAGCTTGAAAGTGAGCCACGAAAATTGAAGCACTTAGAAAAATTTAACGATAACCCAGACGAGCTCTCAAATACCCACCAAAATTATGAATTTTTTTTGGATTTGGTATTGAAAATTAGGGTTTTGAGGAAAACCCTAGTCGGCTGCAAAAAAGCTTAGAAAAATGGCAGATTTGTACAGAAAATTGCATTCTAGGCACAAATCAAGACCAGAGGTTTGTAATTACTAAAAACCATAGACACATCCAAACATTGCAAAAAAGTGAGCCACAAAAATTGAAGCACCTGGAAAAATTTGACGATAACCCAGATGAGCTCTCAAATACCCACCAAAATTAATGATTTTTTTTGGATCTGGTATTGAAAATTAGGGTTTTGAGGAAAACCCTAGTCGGCTGCAAAAAAGCTTAGAAAAATGGCGGATTTGTAGAGAAAATTGCATTCTAGGCACAAATCAAGACCAGAGGTTTGTAGATACTAAAAACTATAGACACATCCAAATACTGCAAAAAACGTCAACTCTTGAATGTTTTTTTTGTTAAAAACGGGCCACAAAACAGACGCGCAATTTTTAGAGAAATTTGGATCTGAGTATCAAAAAAAAGTTGGGCGTGAGTTGTAGAGAAATGATGCCCAATAGACCTCCATGTGAAAATCAGAGAAGAATCCTTGATTTTCAGAGGATTTAGTTGGGGTAGTTGTAGATAGAAGGGCACAAGTTTTTAGATTAGAAAAAATTGCGCGAGTTATAGACAAAATGGCACGAGTTTTTGGCAAAAGACCCTAGTTGAACCAGAGGTTTTGGCAGCAGATATGCATGAAAATAATTTCAAAAATAATAGGTACATAATTTTGACCAAGAAATTATAATTATTTTTGAATTTTTTTAGAGTATTGGCCCCGCTACCATATTACGAAGTAATTGGAAATGTTTGCTTGATATTACCAGTGATCAATGGATCATTATATATAAATGAATAAACTATGTTTCCTTAGGAAACAATTGTAAAGAACAAAAACATTCTATTCTAGCTAACAATTAACTAACAACTAAATATTAGAAACATTTTAATATTTACAATAGATTATAAATAGATAACCATTAAATAATAGTAGATGATAATAGGAGCTATCTATTGTTGTAATAATACCAACATTCAGCAACATCCATCCTAAATTAAGCATGAAGAGTGGAAATCTCATGATATTTGGTAGATGCGAATTGGGCATACTTAGTGAGAACGTTACGAGTTATATCATCATCATGATACAACTTTGAAAGTGCAGCGTTGTAATCGGCAACAACCTTTGCATCTCTATATGGTGCAGTATTGTTTCGTTGTAAAACCATCTCTTGGCTATAAAACCTTGGTGGAAAAGTATATGCCAAGAGATGCAAGGGGGTGGTTACCTTGTCCCAACATTCAACAATAATATTTTCCACTTATTTGAAAAAAAATCTGTATGTTCCTTACCCACTATTATTGTTTTTATGGAAGGTTGCCCAGGGACAGGGGTACTTAGGGTACTGGTATGGGGACGAGTACGACTATATTTCATAATAGGGGACAGGGTTCTTGGGTATGTCAAACTTTATTTTTAATTATACTTTTATATTATAGAAAATCTGAAATTATGAGTCATGGCAATGGTTTTTCAAAACAAGAATAGTGATAAAGTTTGCAAATGTAATGTATTGTTTTCAGTTTCAGATTTGCTATATGTTTGTAATAATAATATATGATAAATGTTTAGATGCTTAACAGAGAAGGCAGACTAAAAACATGAACAAGAAGATCATAAATCATATGACAATGACATATTGCAAATTATAAACTTTTGACTTGAACATTGATAAAGTTTATTGTTAATCAATATTGTATCAAAGTTTCAAACTGATTAGGTATTGAATTAAGCTTTATAAATGACAAGCTAATACGTAAACAAAAGGCCAAAAATAACAATCAGAAATCTTAATCAAGGTCCTTAGCTATGATACTCTCCACCGAATACCCGGTACTTGGGATATGTGTACCCGGTACTTGGGATACGTGTACTCGGTACTTGGTACATGGCTATGAGTTCCAGGGGTGTGGGGACAAGTACCCATGCAACCTTGTTTTTTTGTGCTCCACCATGGTGTTCATACCGTCATAAATTTCATAGGGTCATGTGCGATTAGTATCAACAAATGTTATCATGCTCATCATGGGCTTTGTGAATTCCAAGACATTTTGCACGCCCCCCGCATTCATCACCAAGGATCAATGCATTTACTTTTTGGGCTTTTTTTGTGTTTGATTGCCTCTTGCACCTTCCCAATTGGTCTTAAGACGATTGTATGTGATGCGAATTGTGTTTCAGCATCCTATGGTGGCATAAAAGTTAATACATACATGTCATATCAAACTTATCTTTAAAATAAAAGATGAAAGAGAAAGCAAAATTAAATTACCTTCAACAACTCCAATGAAGAGAGAGGTCCTGAATATGGCTTGTGTCATGTGATGATTAGTCACAAACATTGGTATCTCCTTAGATTGTGTAAATTTTGTTGATATATTAAATTTGAGTGCCAATTTTTGCACGATTAGATTGAGTGAGTGTGTTGTACATGGCGTCCACAAAATTTGATTATATGTGGCCTCTACTAAAGCCCCAACTACCCTACAATTTTTAGCTTTTTCCGTTATGACTTGGACAACATTTGCAGCCCTAACCCCCTCAATTGATTCCATGATGATATTCAGAATAAAACTTGCATCTTTAACTTGCCCCTCACAATCCTCTACTTTCAAGAACATCACCTTTTAGGTGACACTGCTTTAACATTTAGCAAAGACCTATTCTTGCAATCTTTCCATCCATCAAACACAGTGGACAGTTGTTTCTGCCCACTTCTAATCATGTCTCTACTGAGGCTTTCTCCCTTGACAATAAGGTGTTTTACACCTAGGACTAACATAATCAGCATGTCCCTTGCAAAGGGTACTCACCATATCCCACCAAAAAGGTGATCTAACAAACTTGGAAGGAAGCCCATTCACATATAAGTAGTGCCCAATACTTCATCACAAACATCTCGCATTTCATTTTTGAAGTCCATATCCAATGGGCCTCTTTTCCATGGAATGATTTCTGGTTCAGAAGGTAGTGGCGTTGGCAAGAAAGGATGTGGGCCAACTTATTTTACCAAGCCAAAAGGAGGTCTCCTTGGGCCTCGCTTGGGCATGGGATGGAGCAATAATTGCCTTTCCTTTGTTGCTTCTCCTATTAGCTTTGTTTTGTTCTCTAGCATATTCTTTTTCCACTGTTAGGAATGAAGTGAGGTTTATTGGATTATTTTTAGTATCTTGGGTTCTTTCTATATTTAGCTCGTTATTCTAGAACTTTAGTTAATGCTCATTTAGGCTTTATTTTTAGTTGTCCTAATCAATTCTATTTTAGACGTCTTCTTTGTCTAAAGTACTTTGCTTTTTAGTTAATGTTTTTTGTAGCGTTTGTTAACTTTATTTATTTGTGTGATTTGTTAATACAATTCATTTCGTTTTCAAAGTTTCAGGCTTCACTTAATAGTATGAGTTGGAATACTCTAATCTTGCAATGGTTACCCCATGTTGATTCATAGTAGCTTTGGTCAGATCATAGTTCAAAATATTTGCAGTGTACCACCAAAATTGCGAGATGCCCTGGAAGAAGATTTAAATGCCGAAAACCTCGGCAACAGTATTTGCTTAAAATTGCGGTGTGAAATTGTAATTAAAGTTGCGACTACCTGATAAAATCGTGGATGACAAAGTCAACGCAAAATGACATTTTTTTTTATAGGTTTGAATGGAAGTCGTTCACGTCATCGCATAAAGATTTAGGTGTATTTTTAACATTGTCGCCCTGTCGTGCATTTTTAGCATTGCTAGACTAAGGGATTTCGTAGTTCCAACTTCCTATCGCAAACTGGGTGATTTCCATGTTCCTAGCTATTGGCTGCAGAGTGGTATGACTAGTATCCTGTTTGGGATAGTGATGACGATGGTATTGGAGCAAAAACAATAGAATATTGCACAGTCGTTGCTTCCTAGTTTTCTTCTAAGTTTTGAGGAAGCATAGACAACAATTGCACAAGCATAGATTGTTATTTTTTTTTCCTGATAACTTCAGTTGTGCTGTGCATTCAAGTTTGAACAATCCAGATTCCAGATTGGACATCGTTTGTATTTGAACAATTTAGGTTAGCAATTTTTTTTCAAAATAAATGTTTATTGATTTATAATTTTATTAATTAGATGATCATTTATCTAATATCATTGTATTTTATTTTTTATATTATAAAGTAATAGACTATTTTAAAATTTTATTTAAATTTTGAACTAGTTAAAAATTTAAATTAGATTGATTATATATTTTCTATTATATAAACTGGTTATTGTATATACTATAAAGTTTAAACTTTAAACAGTAAAAATTATACTAAATTACTAATTATTAAACAAATTAAAATATAAAATTGATAAACGGTATGAGTAAATAGTATATTATTTTCTAATAATCAATTGTAATACTGTATTTATTATTTTTTAAATTTTTAAAAAAAATTAATAACAGTAAATAGTAAAAACAGTAATAATGTACAATATAAACTTTTATGAAGTTAATGAAATTAAAACTTTTTATATTGTATTTATTTAATACAACACCAAATGTCATAAAATTAATGAATATACTATTTCATAAATTTATTGTCATTAAATTCTATATATTCATATGTTTTGAAATTGTTGTAAAGTATGTTTGATATCAAACTTATTTAATATTTGATTGTTCATTCTTATACTTGCAGATTTCAGACTTCGAGTGTTAGTAACATACCTATAGTAACATACCTATAGAAATGGGATGATTGGTGGTGGTAGAGGTAAGGACCCTTTATGGAAACATGGGACCCAGGGGTAATCACTGGACACGTCGAATGGATCCATTGCCATAAGCATATGAATTCAAGCATAAGCTGATTGAAATACCCTCTTGCGAAGATTCCATGGAATGATATTACACTGTGTGGAAATGTTCGGAAGAGGTTACAAGAGAGGCTTTGATAAGCCTAAAAAAATATGCACAAAGTAAGGTAGCAAAAAAGAGGACATTCAAGGCCATGGCAGGCCCGATGGGGACTTTTAGTTCTATAGGATTACAAATAGGTGGAGAGGGTTCTTCTATTGGGCCTCGGATACAAGGATCGGGAAGTACGAGTGAGTCTCTAGCAGACTTTTGGGATCGATGTAACACTCTTGGTGCTCAACCTAGCTTGCTAGGCATTGCATGAAACAAAGATATGCATGAGAAGACAAAGGTGGCAATTACAAGATTTTGGACCCGCAATGATATTCCTTTAAATGCTTTATGTAGTCCGTATTGGGATCAAGTGCTAACTTCAATTTCTTTGTCTAGTAAGGTGTTCAAGCCCCCAACTCCCTACGAGGTGAGTGGGCCGTTGTTAGATGGCGAGGTAAGAAATATTCATCAGCTTGTGGAAGAGAAAAGAAAAGTTTGGGAACATAAAGGTTGCACTATTATAGCTGATGGGTGGACAGATGAGAGGAATAGGACACTCATCAACTTTATAGTTGCTTTAGGGGGGTAGTTGGTATTTCTAAAATTAGTTAATGCCTCTGATTAAGTAAAAAATGTAGAGAATTTGTCTAACATGTTGGATGAGGTGGTAATAGAAGTGGGAGTGGCTAATGTCATCCAGATTGCAACTGGTATCGCAACTGCGTATGTGGTAGCCGGTAGACTTTTGATGGAGAGACATCCCACATTATTTTGGAGCCCTTGTGTTGCTCATTGTCTTGAGTTGCTTCTTGAGGATCTAGGGAAATTGAGCTGGGTGGAGAAGGTGGTTGAAGATGCAAGAAATATTGTGAAGTACATCTACAATCATACATGGGTCTTGAGTCTTATGAGAGAGCACACTAGTGGTAAAGGTCTTGTAGGAGCAGGGGTCACATGCTTTGCTACTAATTTTCAAAACTTGCAAAGCATATTTGAGACATTGTTAGACGTTAGGCACATGTTTTTTGATAAGAAATGGTTAGAGAGTCCTTATGCTAGGAAGCTTGAAGCAAAGAAGATTATGAAGATTGTGTTTGATGCTAGCTTTGAAAAGCTAATGGAGGGGACCCTCAAAGTAAGTTTTCAAGTCTTCATTGATGATTTAGTATTTAATTTTGAAATATTTTTATTGGCTTATTTTTGTATGTTTTATTATGTCTACGTGTCAAAACAGTTGGTGAAGGTTCTACGAATTGTGGATGTGGATGAAAACCCCATAGGGCTTCTATATGAGGCCATGGATCGGGCAAAAGAGGCCATTCAACACTTGTATAGGTCAAATGAGACCAAATATAAACCCATATGGAACATCATTGATTGTAGGTGGGACCGACAACTTCACCAACACATTCATGCAACTGGCTACTTCTTGAACCCCAAGTACTATTTCTCCAACAATTTTAAAGATGCAGAGGTTCAAATTGGCTTGGACACATTTATTGGAAGATTGGTAGCTGATATAGACCTTCAAGACCTCATACTTGATGAGTTGTAGAGCTACAAGACGGAAGAGGGGCCATTGTTTTCTTCTCTTGATTGCAAACGTAGGAGATACACTTTGCAACCAGGTAAAAAAGAACATGTGTTTAGTTTTATCATACCATTTATTTTGCTAGCAAAGTTTATTGGAAGTTTTACCACATCATAAATGTTTTTTTTTAAAATCTTGCCAATTCTGTGGTGGGCAGAGTATGGTGCCACAATGCCTAATCTCCAATAGCTTGCTATCCGAATTTTATTGCAGCCTTGTAGTGCTTTTGGCTGCGAGAGAAATTGGAGTACTTTTTAGAACATACACACAAAGAAATGTAATAAGTTTATTCAAGAGCTCCTGAATGACTTGTTTTATTATAAGTACAACCTTCTCTTGCATGAGAAGAAGGTGAAAGGGCAAGCTTCATATGAAGCACTAGACTTGGATGACATTGATCCATATTCAACAGATTGGATTGCTCCTCTTGATGGTGAGGATGCAGATGTAGATGTGGGTGAATCTTTATTGATAGATGAGAAGCTAGCTAGGTTTGAGAGAGAAGCAAATGACTGGGATGCATATATGGCAGCATGTGAGGAGGAATATGAGCTTGGTCATCCATCAGAGGCTTCTGTTGAGCGTAAGGCACCTATTAGGGCACCTGTTGAGGATGCTGCCACAACAACTACTTCAACACCACCCACCTAGCAACAATGATCTCTTTTGAGTTTTACTCATAGATGTAATTTATGATTGCTACTTTTAGTTTTCATTGATATTGACACTTGAACTTAATATGTATTCAAAAATAGTAGTTTCTATTGATCTCTAAGCCTTGTTGCCTATTAGTGCCAACACTTAGTCATTTTGTAGGCAATATTGGTCGATCATCATTGTGACTGAGCTATGCACCCTAGTATTGACCGAGTCACAATATATGCTGAATGAAACATATGGAGATCGAGCAATGTAAAGTCAAGTTATGTCAAGCGAGTTAGTACATGTCGAGTATATAGAAGCCGAGGGACAACATGAATATTAGTTATGATCGAGTGTCGGGATATTCAATTGTCGAGTAAACTAGTGTTGGCATGTGTTCGTAATAGCACAAACACTTATGTAAATCATTTTGGCTGACTTCTATGTGAGATTTATGGATTTTAGAAATAGCTAAGGAGCTAATTCTGTGTTTTGTTAGAGGACACCAATCCCTAGGAAGGCAGAGTAACCAAACAAAAGGACTAAGCAGCAAAAGAATGAATTCTGGATTGCTGATTATGATCTAGAACCTTCGATTGTTGTCTATTTAAGAAGGGATCAAACCCTAAATCAGTGTGTGAGAAGTAAGATCGTAGATGGATGAAAGAGCTAAGGATAGAGCAAAGAAGGCTAAGTTTGATCAAGTGATCAAACAAAGCAACCTAGTAGTGAAGGGAAGAACAGAGTAAATCAGATAAGGAGATCAGATTTAGACATTGAAGAGAGAAAATTTATAATCAGCTTCACGAGAGAAAATTGAAGGATCAGGTACTAAGACATTATAACCAGTGTATTAGGGAAAATCTCTTAACAGAGTGGTTTTAAGAGACCTAGTTAAATCTCCTAACATACTGCTTACTTCATTGCAAGTTTAAATCCTTTAATCAACGTAGACTTAACAGTCTTGTATGCTTTTAATCGAGCAGAGCCCTCATAGGGTAGATCATCAAAAGTGATCAACATTGTGGCCCTCACAGACAAACTTTATTACTGTAGTAGTGGAGATTTGTGGGTGTCATCTCCACCCCAGTTTTATCTTCACCTTGGAGGGTTTCTCAGTAACCAAAATCTTTGTGTTATGTGTTTACATTTTCATGTTGATCGATGTCATGCATAGTTAGATTTATTTCAGTTTTACAGTACATGGTTATATGGTATATGATTTGGATACGAGATGGTTTAGGAGTGAATCTAGTTAGTTATTTTATTCAAGAATTGAAAAGTTTTATAGAATCATAATTCACCCCCTTCTGTAAAGTGCCTTGACAATTTTTGAAGTTTTTTTTCCTGTTTTTCTGCCTTAGCAGTTTGCTGATGTTTGTTGTTTTGCTATGATTTTTGAATGCCAATGATATTGATGAATACAAATGATTGCAAAATAACTACTTGGAAATCAAAGTGATATGCAACTTCTTTTTATTATTTTCCAAATGCAAGTACATGAAATTTTGATGTAAAATGCACACCTATAGCCAAGAGGTATTTTCACAAACACTTGGCATGCATCCTATGAATGACTATGCAATGAGACGTTTTTACAAACATTTGGCATACAAACTGAACAACTGAATTAAGTTGATTTCCCTTCAATACTTAAATGTTTACAATGACTGAATACTTTGGTAACAAAAAGACATATATTACTTGTCAAATGTATCCATCTACAATTGCCAAATGTAAATACCAAAAGAACCTGGAATAAGTAGCTGAGATGACATGCTTTTTGGCTTTTCTTTTTTTAGATTTGCTTTTTCGGACTGCATTTTCGGCTCTGCTATTTCGCTTTGCTTTTTCGGACTACTTTTTCAGATTTGCTTTTTCGGACTGCTTTTTCGCTCTGCTTTTTTGGATCCGCTGCGAAAATTGAAACCTTTCTCCTTGCCAACTGATGTCAAAAATTAGATGCACGGGCTGAACAAAAATCACTGAATATTATCTCCCAATTAATCACAAATGAATTCGCTGAATACCAATTCCTCCACTCCCAAGTAGGGTTGATATCTCACAACCGAAATTGGCACCTTAAAGTCTTCAAACCCTCAGGAAAGTATGCAAGCACTAAGGCTCTCAACACAATAGATGAATATGCAACTCAAGATGTGTAAAATGACCCCCCAAAGGCTCCTTCTAAAGATTTCACAAGCAACTCCAATAAGCTTCTAGAGGAATCCAACACTTCATTCTTTTAAGTGACTTTTTGATATTTTATTATGTTAGTCACTTTAATAGTAAATCAATTAAATATAAAGTTACTTTTTAATATTTCATTGTTTAGTAACCTTATAAGTAATTAATTTAATATATCTTTTCCCCCTTATTTTTTCCTTTTTAGCCTCCGAGGAAAATAAAGGCTAAAATAAAATAAGTAGATGGTGCCTGTCAAAAAGGGGACATTACACCACCTCTCAGTATTATGCTTCCTAATAAAGACTTCCAACAGTTTCATGGAGTTTGACTTCTACGTATTGAACTTATTTATATTGAGATGTTGTACTTGTTTTTTGATATATGATTCTAGCACTATGTTAATCTACTAAGTTCTACTTGCTATGAATTACTGTTTAACTAAAAACTTTGATTGATGTATGGTGGATATCTCAAATTATTATATATTCTACAAATTTGGTGTGTATGTATGCATTTTTAAGAATATTTTAAGAAATTGTATATTTTCAAATGTTCGATAATAGTGCCATTTTTTTGTTGATTCTGAATTTTTCAAAATTTTTGGGCTGGCTGAGATATTGCCGATATCGAATTTTTAAACTATGGGTCAGATATTACGGTAATAAATTGTACTGATTACACTTATGTGCGCATCCACATACATACACAACTGCTATGCTCAATAAGAATAATCATTACAAACCTTTGAAGATAAATCTTGCATTCTTATATCCAAATCAAAACTATATGCAAGATCAAGTATACGGTAATCTGTATTACCAGATTCTAAATATAATTATTCTCTCTTGGTAAAGATCGAGAAATGATCTTATTAGTTTATCAAACAGATCAAGTAATGATCGGACATGTCAATGGTTAGCCTGCTTGAGGATCAAGCAAATGATCGCTACATGTAAATGCAGATTGGTGACTTGACATAAATACTGTTTGGTTAAGTATTAACAAAACTAATTAGTATAAGAATGATGATTGTTTATATGAACATTCATGTCATAAGCAGACATGAGACATGTCCTCTCAAGAAATTCCTTTTGGTTTCATGTCTTTCTGAAGCAATACTTTACACAGCTGAACAACCAAGAGAGGTATCAAAAATTGATAAATGCTCTCTCATTTGGAGTTCCAAAATCACGGACTTGAAGAACAATCAAATTCGAAGATTATAATTTCTATTCTATAGTTATAGATATACAGATCCTTTCAAGAATAAATTCTGGTCATAAATTGCAAATTACGAGACATCTATCAGTCTCAATAATTTTAAATACATTCAGATGGTATCAGAGCTGAGTTTGTGGAGATTAAGCCTAATTTGGAGACAAATCTGCAGAGAGATATTTTGAGCAGTGACAACATTGGAAAAGATCATTGTTGGATGAGTTACACATGAAATCCCTTATATTATTGCCAGAATTTATAGATGAACATGTAAAATATTTGGAAGGGCTTTGTTCTTATTTCCAAGTGCTGATATCTCAAATTTTGCACAAGAGCTGATATACTCTTGCCAATGTCAGATGATGTCTGGTGCACCAGGAATGTCTGTCAGACAAGTCAGTGTCATGGGTTGATGTCACTCACGAGCTTCAATATCTTCCATTGTCACTGGCGATGTCAATGCTTCTGTTCTTCCGCAATATACTAATGGTGATGGACAATGTTGCGATTTCCAGCTCTGGATGTATGCAGACTGCTTCGGGAAGAGCTCAATGTCTTTGGATAGGCATTTGCAGGGTGATTTGTGCAACCAGAAGGCTCCGAAGGAAAGCCTGCACTAATGTCTGCTTATCCTTATGTTGCTGTGATGAGCCTGTCTCAAGTGTTTGGTTATGTTCAAATTTCCAAACCAAAATATTTAAATGAATGATTCCAGATTGTTCAGTCCAATCCAGTGTTACATGGGGACTCGCACCCCCCTCCACAAACCTTGGAGTACCCATCCCCGAGGCGTCCCCACACTGGGTACTCACGTACCCAAGTACCCCCACCTCCGCCATTCTGCAACCATGCTGCTGTTAGTATGGGGACTTGGATTTCTATTTGACTTTTGTTTTTTGAATGTTATTATTGGGTATGTAATATGTTACTTTGTTGAATGTTTAATGGTTTTAGTTCATGTTGCAATCTGGCTATGTTCAAGTATTTTGATTTGGTATGTTCTACTGAAACATCATTTCATAACAAGCATTTCAAGTTCTATATGTATACTATACAACACTCCTCCCTGCCTTGTCCTCCCCTTGCCACCATCCCCTTTCCATCCCTTGTCGTCCCAAAAATGAGGCCCATTTTCCCCCTGTCCTAGAAACTCATTCCGACGTCCCGCCATCCCTATGTACCCCAATATTGGGGTAACATTGGTCCAATCCTTAAACATTAGTGTTCAATGCATGCATAGATTAACAGGGGAACCTGGTATATAGCCCATTGGAAAAATAACTCATGGGCTCAATTGATGGAACAATACTTCACATTCAACTTGTTCATTGTCACCCATACTCTACAAGTGAAAAAAGTGTTTTCGTCTTCCACCTATGCTTGTGTTCTCAACGCAAGGATCCTGCCTGGTGTAATTGGTTATGCAATCATTGACTACTCTATGCTTTTGACCAGCGACAAACTTCATTATAGCTAAACTCCAGATTCGTGTGAGCTCTCCTACACGACCATACAACTCAAAGTTGATCACAATCTCCTGTCTCTGGTCACAACTCCCTCATGCAATTCCCAACCTGCCAACATATTTTCTGTGAACACACGCTTTAGGAATATTGGAAAGAACAATAAAACTATGAATAGGGGCTACGTCCTATTCAAAGAACAAAGGGGAATTTGTCCCTTGCAGAGGAAAACGTTTCATCATCGAAGGCCTTCCCCCATCGATGCCCACTCAGAAGAAGCTTTCCAACCACTCCCTTAACAGAAGAAAGGAGCATTAAGTTTGGCCAGGCATGTAGAGTCAGGCGTTACAACACCATCGCTGATGGAGAATATGTGGTGGTTGTTAGGAGGGCAGTAGACTCCAGCCAAGTTGCCAAGTAAGAGAGTGACCCACCACCACCAAGTGCGATTAACTCATTTTGTTACTAAAAATAATTGTTATTAACTCATTTTCGCACCCCCACGACACCCCTAGATGCATAACTTGAGCCTACCAGGATGTACAAGATAGGCTAAGTAAAATCTCAGTATATTAGATGGAAGGGACATGACAATCCTCCCTTTTCGGGTTGCTTGTCCCCAAGCAATCAAAGTGTTGGGTGTTGGAGAGCTTGTTCACACTCCCATGTTGCATCTTCAATCGGTAAATTATCCCATTTAACCAGATACTCTCTAATGGTTTTGTTCCTTAGTTGCCTCTCATGTGTTTATATTTCTATAGGTACACGCTCCAATCTTCCTTCTTCATCTAGTGGGGATAACCTTGATGAAATAGTGACATGCTGCCCAGGTGCCTTTTTGAGGCATGAAACATGAAAGACATTGTGAATCTGTCTCTCTGTTGGTAGTTCAAGTTAATAAGCCACTTCTCCAATTTTTATTGTCACCTTGTAAGGGTCCATAAAATCTAGGTCGAAGCTTCTTGGACCCACTCTTCTTCAATGAACTTTGCTTGTAGGGTTGGAGTCACAGAATTAACATTTTCACTATGTCAAAAGCCCTCTTACTCCTATGTCGATCAATGTAAAGCTTTCGCTGATTTTGTGCCCGATGTAAGTTCTCCTTGAGTGCCAATAAGATATCGTGCTGCTTGTGCAACCAATCCTTGGCTAGTGGTGTCTGACTATTTGTTAAAGCTAAATCCACAAAAGATAAAGGCTCATGACCATAAAGTCCCTTGAAAGGTGAAAATGGACATGCCAATGGTCATATGATAAGTAGAACTGTAGCAGCACTCACCCGTATACAACCGTTTAACCCATGCTCACTATTGCCTGGACATATAGTTACAAAGGTACCCTTCTATCCATTTATTCACTATCTTTGTTTGGTGATCTACTTGGGGATGGTAACTAGTGTTGGGTGTCAATTGAGTCCCTGCAAATCTAAAAAGTTCTTGCCAAAACATGCTAAGGAACTTACTGTCTCTGTCATTGACAATGGTCTTAAGTAGACCATGTAATTGAAAAACCTCCTTGAAGAATTATGAGGCTACCTGTGATGTTGACCAATCAGCTGTTACTACGAAAAAATGGGCATATTTGGTTAACCTGTCTACGACCACAAAGATACCATGCTTACCTTGTACATTTCAAAAAGACGTGATAAAGTCCATGGATACACTTTCCCACTTGAGTTCCATATTGGTAGGGGCTGTAATAGAATACTACTTGACATTCCCTCACTTCCTAACTAGACAACCCACTCAAGCTAAACGAGTGCTAAATTCAATATTACTTAATTCTCTACTACATCTATCCCTCCCAAAAAAGAAGTCATCTTCCAGATGACTACCGAACACACTAGAACAAAAACTTCACTTCAAGGAGAGGGTTGGGAAGACATTCTTGTACTCAGAGCTCCTTGAAGTCATTGCAAGTCACATTTAGTTGCCTTTTGTGTTGCCCGAACTCCCTGTAGTACCCGCAAGGCGTCCTCCTTTGCCTTTTTAGTGGTGATCCTATTTGTTAAGTCAGTTTTTTCCATTCTCCAGGTCTCTTCCATGGCTGCTTTCTTGACCTTCCACTTATCTTGAAGAGTAGTCCTTTCTAGCTCCCACTCCTTAGCCAAGTTTTTTCCTTGCTAGAGTTCCAAGTACGTCAGATGAAAAACATCGTCCATGTCTGCAAGGGTCTCCATGAGAGGTGGATGTTCCCAAGCGAAAGGAATGGTGTACCTCTTTGTCCACTCGGCGACCAATTCCTCTTGCGTATATCCACTTTACTGTAATAGTTCCTAATCTATATGGCAACCGTTATGCATAAATGTGGCCAATGATTTTGAGACCTAGCCTATGGCATAGTCTCTCTAGTGGAATGCTCCATCACCTGCAACTTAGTGAGAGATAATTTTGCCTTGGCTGTAAATGAGAATGTATCAGATGGTTCTGTTCGTCTGAATTTTCAAATGATAGAAATCCTTTGCTTGGATATAAAATCTTTAGATTGTCTCCATATATTGATAAATAGGGTTTCTAGATAAGTTGTCTGTTTGCAACCCTTTGAAAGTTTTATGAAAACCCTATGTCTTTTTCCATTCTTGAACGGTCGGGCGCGAAATGATTAAAATTTTAAATCAGACGAATATTCTATTCCCTTTATATCTTCTACGCTTTGATCTACTTTTCCTCCCAAAATTTCCCAGCCGTCCGATCTATAAGTAGATCCACTGTTGTCATTTCCTCGTTATGAAAACATGGGCACTCTTTATGTATAGCAAGGTAGCGAGTGCCTGAAAGTGTAAAACGAGACCGCAAGATGAAGACACGACAGACAGAAAATTTTAACTGATCATTTAGTCACGAATCCTTGGCAAATGATGTCGGATCAGGAAAAGGGACCCAGTTGGAGACAATTAGAAATCGGCGCCGGAATGATGATTTCTCCGATATCTCGCTATCTCGCTATCTGAAAAGTTTGCCATATCGCCGTTAGCGAAGTAGCGAGGTGCCGCAAAATCAAAAGCATGGTGGCCTCGAAATTTATCAGTAACTATGGTATGACCAGGTGGCATGACAAGCAATAATTGTTGTTAGAAACAGTTGGCATGAACGATAATGATTTGATAGGTCTTTGTATTTCACGACGTCGAGTTCTTTTCAAGTCATCGGAACTCGCTACCTTGCTATCGGAAAAACCTGACTCCTCGCCGTTAGCGAAGTAGCGAGGCACCGTAAAAAACCAATAGCCGGTGGGACCTGAGGAAATGTGGATGGCTGACCAGGCTCGAAGCAAGGTTTTGTTGATTGTCAGCAGTGCAATTTCTCCTACGTCAGCAATGTCTTGGACCCGTAAAAGCATTTGAGAGATCTTGAGTGTCAGATTAAAATGGAATCAACAGTCC
Source organism: Cupressus sempervirens (assembly GCA_028749045.1). Taxonomy (NCBI): domain Eukaryota; kingdom Viridiplantae; phylum Streptophyta; class Pinopsida; order Cupressales; family Cupressaceae; genus Cupressus; species Cupressus sempervirens. The sequence continues at coordinate 329,564,228 of CM053786.1, forward strand.
TTGCTATCTCGAGTTGGAAAGTTGCATGTTTAAGCTATGCGACATTGCGAGTATAGGGCCCACCTCTTTTCAGGAAACTTTGTGCAGCTTCCCCACCTTTGATTCGATCTCAGATCGACGGCCATCGTCTTCTCGCATTGAAGAGTTGCTAGGGAGATACGTATAGCAACATAGTGAATAAGGGCCCACCGCCATCTTTCTAAGCAAGTACAGTAACATATCATCTGCTGGATTAAGATCGGATCGATGGCTGTCGCTGCTTCGCTATGGCAAGGTGCTCATTCTTTATGCATAGCGAAGTAGCAACTGTCGACACGTGTCCTTAGTTGCCAGTGGATCTAGACAGAAGCGCCATCAAGGAAAGAGCTGTGTATGTGGGAGATTCTCATTGGATTAGAGGGCCAACTTGTCAAGTGCGATACCTAGTTGTCTCTCTCTGTACCCCACAATCGTATGATTTTAAGATTGACAGCAAAGTTTTAAATACTGAAGGTGGTGGCATTCTGCACATTAATAAGATGTGAAAAGTTTCGCATGTGAAGTTAATAACAGAGTATAACAGGCAAGATTTTCTCAGTTTCACCTTGCACGAACAAAGATTTTGAAATCTTTTCTGAATGAAGATAATTACTGCAAGGACTGAGATAAATTTGGCACGAGTGTGAAGCGATTGGTTCAAAGATAAATTGCATAATTGCGAAGAGCAAAAAACTCCAAGCAAGTTCTCATGCCATAGTTTCCAAATTTTCTTTTCAGTCTTGTATGGTTTAATCAAAGGATGGTTCCAAAGAGTTCACTAGATCCTGGGTTGTGGATAGCAGAGGGATTACTAGGTAAAAATACTTGGGCTTGGGATTGTAATATCCCACATACCAGTGTGAACTGGTTTGCAGAAAAGAAGTGTTTTGTCCTGTGTAGAAATATTTGGATTTTTGATAGAGGAAAACTAGTAATCTTGAGTGTTTTCTTAAAGTTTCATCTCTTTGAAACTATGGTAAGATGTCGTAGTCAAATAACCAAGGTTTTGAGAAGGATAATGAATGAACCTAGTAAGATAACAGCCCTCTCAGCGGTAACATCATCCTTTAAACAAATTTTCAAGATATCATAGCCTGATGCCAGGGTAGCAGAAATGTGTGGGTTCCTATGCATAGTTTTTGAGGAAGATGAGGAAGATTTCATACTCACGGGTATGATCTTTCTTGGTTTTTGTTAGCCTGCACCTTTTTGGTATCAGTGGATGGCAAATTTTGGTCAAAGGGTGGTTAAGAAAGCGGACGTGGCTGGGAAGCAGAAGTTACCCATTTTGTTATATTTGACAGCCACATCGTCTCCTTGCTCCAAGGTTGCGCACTAAGTAACTTTTTCACTATTTTTGAAGCCTGGCATGATCAGAGAAGAGTGGGAAGTAAGGATGAATTTCACAAAGCAGTTATCTTGACAAAACCCACAGGTCGAGGATAGAATGCAATCATTAGAATAGATTTTGTCAGGGACAAGCTTAGCAGTTACATATATGACAGAATCACCATTGGAGCAAAATCAATGAAAGAAGGTGATAGACAGAAGCCCACAAGAGAATGTGTGATTGGCATAACTTCCTGTTAGTCTTTTTCTTTTTGACAGATGTCTGTGTCTTCCTTTTGTAAAAGACACCTGTCACTTTCTCTTACCCTGAAGCTTGTTGCATCTCACACTATTTAAGTGAGATTCCAAGGCTAAAGAATGGTCCGAATTCTATTTTTCTAAGTGATATGCTTAGTCTGTCTTTGGTCCAAGGTTTTGAAAGCAAGTTTGTGATGTATTTTCTCTGTCATTTCTCTGAGAATACATGAATACAAAATGATATGTGTTTCTTTTTGAAGGTCATTCTGAGTCTATTGTAAATTGTATACAATTTTCAAGGAAAATGAATACAAATTTTGAACTGTCCCCATATCAGTTCTTTTTGAACCTTGTCTCCTTTTGATTACTTGGTTATCTTGATGTTGTATAGGTAAAGGCCTGTGCAATTGAATGCAATCCAGTTAGGTTGTATATCTGTTTATCACTGCTGTTAATTCAATGGATTAAGTAAAAGTTTTGGTGAATGTGATAAGGTTGCTATAGTAGTGGAAAGGGTTTTGAATGATAAATTCTGATAAGAATTGCTGATAAAATTTGTTGTAAGGCAACAAATCAGATCTAAGGATTTGCTGTAGACTTTGAACCCCAATGGATTAGGCACTGATCAAATTTGATCCAGCTGAAAGAGGAATATATCACAAATGGTTGTCAAAAATGCAGAATTAAATCAATTTTACTTTTGTTTCCTGTAGATCTTAAAAGTTGGCCTGTACTTGTCTGCATGGAATGTTTTAGCTTCAGTTAGCCACTATTGTCGAGAACATCTGCCATATCTATTATATGGGATGTGTTTATCAAGTTATCAAGAATTGTGTATGTATTCAAGGATTTGAGATGAGAACCAGAATGAAACTAGAAATAATCCTCATACAGTTTTCCCAGTCTTGAATCATCCCTGGGTATACCCACCCTGGTTTTGCAGAGCCAGAAGAGTAGAAAACCACCTTTGGTTTTGTTGAAGTTGGGCCCAAATGCTTTGCACATGCAATTGTTAACAAGAATTGGCTAGTCTTTAGATTGTATGAGTACTGTCATCTTGGTATTAAGCATTTTGTTGCTTAGTAGTTTTAGTCCATTTTAAAACACCAACAGGTTCCATCCTTGCTTTGTATCTAGATCAGATCCTCATTGTCTACTGCCAAGGAGGAAGATACCATCCCTTCTTCCTCAAGCAACTTGTCGGCCTCCTCAAGGATTGTATCTTCCATAGACATTCTCTCTAGTGTGAATCTCCCCCTCCTGCTAGGTATCCACTATCCTTGTCGATTGTACTAGGAGAGCAACCGGGTGAACTCCTCTTGGGCCTAATGGTGTTTGCAACCTCACATTATGTGCACACTTTGTCTGGCATCTCAAATCTATCACCTTAGTATGGCTGTGCTGATCTGGGGGGATCAGTTGTGCGATCCTCGGTAGGGACAATCTAGAGGCCCCCCCATTGTGGAATTTGTTGCCGGCCCATACTGCAATCCCCTTCTACCAGCTCTCCCTTATGAGTCTGCTCGGGGACATCCTTATACATCACTGCCATTGTGCCAAAACCATGGGTTACCTCCCCTACCCCCAGAACGACTCCTTCGAGGCCATGAGCCGTACTCTGATCATGGTAAATCTCGATAGATTCTAATATTCCCATTGGAAGTGGCCCCTCTGCTGGTGGTAGGAAGGAAACTGCCCTTGGAGTTCTCTTCAGGTGACTTCGGCGGATTTTTGCCTCATGGGAGTCTGAGGAAGATGAATATGTGTCACTCGCATCCCCTTCGGAACTCTCTTCCTCATCCTCGTCCTCTTCTTGATTGCCAATTGATGCCTCCCATTGCTACTCTTCAACTACAACTGCCTATTTTGGTTTCTTTTTCCGAGGTTCTCTTCTATGCGATCTTACATCTATAGTGTCCCTGTGGAGCCAATATGTCATAGCTGGCTTGTAGGGTTCCGCCCTATTGGTTGGAATCAATGCCCCTCTATGCTCATTGCCCACTTGGATTTGTACTGCTTCCAAAAATAAGGCCACGACATGGTGGGGCATGTAGAATGCTTTGTGCTCTAACTTTGAATTCCTGAAGTTTGTTTGAAAGGAATTGCGCCCAATTATACGCCTTCCCTTTCTTCCCTTTATACAATCTGTCAACCATGAGCAACATCTAAAGAGCAATGTCTGAGGTGCGACTTTCGGCTGTGAGTTTACTTTTCACCAAATCCACAATGCATTACCATTCATCATTGGCGATGAAGATTTTCTTGAGACCCCTACTATTTTTCAGAATTCCTTCCCATTCCTGGTTTTTGAGGTCCTTCTTGCATGTTAGCCTCAACCATTTCTTCTTTTCTTCCATTGATATAAGGGTTTTTTCCAGTTCTTGTCCTCGGTTGGGGATTCCAAAAACCTTATTTATTTCCTTGGCTGAGTAAGAAATTGTTATCGATTGTTGGAGTATTGGATTACAGATTTATGGCTTGATTTATCATAACCTCACCATATTTCCTAATATAGATTCAAACTCCTTCAAATCAAACATTGGCATAAAAATAATTTTATCTACCTCTATTTTGCACAACGCCACTTTCAAGGGGTGATTGTCTTCCGTTTTGTCTCACCAGGCCCAACATTCGCTTCCCATCACACTTTCAAAAGTGATATTTTCTGTAGTAATCTTTTTTGCAATTTTTCCCCTTGCCCCTAGACATCTTCACGTCCTTTTTTGGTTGCAGCAGTGCATTTTTCTTTTTCGAATCAATGATGTTCCCTTTGCACGGGTTTCCTATGCTCAATTTTACCATCTTCTGGTGGTGCCTCACTTCCCAAGTCGTTTGAGGTGGTTGTGTGCCCCAACTGCGCCAATCGTTCCCTCTTGCTATGTGTGGAGTACGTGTCCTTGCTCTTCTTAGAAATCCTCGTACTAGTACGACAAAAACTAGTTGCCCTTCTCCTTACACTAGGTGCTTGTGTACATAGACTTCTTCGTACGACCAAGCGCACTTGCATACGACCAAGGGTGCTTGCGTACAAACTTCCTCGTACGGCCAAGGGTGCCAACTTACAGAAGCTCTTGTATGGACTTCCTTGTACAACAAAGATTATCGTGCAGTGGAGGTATTTTGTACGACTATGAGTGTACTTACACAATGTGGTAATTCTCCACACGACAATACTAACTCCTGGTAAGGCAATTTGGACTCTGTGTATGACAACCTTGGCACTGCGTATAGCCTCCCTATTCCTCTGTGCGGCTGCTAGTCTCCCTCATACGACCTCTGGGCTTTCTTGTATGACCGCGCTTCTCTTCCACACATCTATGGCCCATACAGTGATGGCCGGATTCACTCTTTGAATGACAATATTGGTTCGTGCTTGAGTGGTGGCTTGAAGTCTTCTTGTAATAGTATCCATGGTTCCATGTGCGACAATGGCTTTATATAAGTTTGGGTGGAAGTTTCTTGTTATGCCTCTTTTTACTTTTATTTGTTCCGTGCCACTTGCTTCTTCCATGCTTATGCAATAGCTAGGGACCACCTTCTTTCTTTCTTCATACCTTTTTAATTTAGACCCGTAAACTAGGTCTTCCACGAGTTTATTAACCAAGGTAGATAATTTTATGGCCCTGCTTTCTCTTCTAATATTCTATATGGTCCTAACTAGCTGACTTTAAATTTTCCCGACTTCATTTCATTTTTCTCGTTAATACTTGAGTACCAGTTGTCTTGGTTTGAAATTGATCTTTTTAAAGTGCTTGTCATGCCAAAATTTTCATCTTTGCTGGCTATTTTTGTAGCCCCTTGAGCAACTGTCCTCCTTTCGTCCAATTTTAGTAGAGTGTGGAGTCTTTCCTTGAGACTCTCCTCATCTCCTAACCTGTTTTGAACTGCTATTCTTAGACTTGGTACTGTATGTTCCATTGGCATGACTGCATCTTGCCCGTACATTAGAGGAAATGGGGTGTGCCTATTAGTAGCTTCGTAAGTAGTCCTGTATGCCCATGCCACGGCTAGAAGCCGTTCTTCCCAATCTTGTCCTTCGACTTCACAAGTCTTGGAAAGGATTGTTACTAATATTTTATTCGTGCACTCTGCTTGGCTATTTGCCCTTAAGATAATAGGGACTGGAAAAGGAATGAAAAATTTTATACTCACTTGTCATTACCCTGATGGTGTGATTGACAAAATGCACCCCCCTGTCACTCAACTGGAGTGGAATCCCAAATCTGGTTACTATTTGTTCTTATAGAAATCTGGTCGTACTGAGAGCTATGTTATCTAGTAGAGCCCGTACTTCCGCCCATTTTGTAAGATGTTATGTTGCCACCACTATGTACTTGCACCGATGGGTATTGCTTATGGGTAAGGGACCTACAAAGTCTAGTCCCCAACATTCAAATAATTCTTGTGGTCGAGTCGGGAATAGTGGCATAAAATTTCTATTTAGGGGTTTGCCAGCTATCTGACAAGTGTTGCAGCTCAACACCCATTCCCTAGCATCTGCATACAATGTGGGCCACCAGAGTCCCGCCATAAACACTTTTCTTATAGTTGTATTAGGTCCCATGTGACCTCCTGCCAATCCTTCATGGGATTCTTTCAGCACTCTTGGGATTTCTTCCTCCATGACACATCTCCTTAATATCCCATCCGGTCCCAGTTTGTACAATAATCCTTCGATCAACTAGAATGTGTTTCTTTTGAGGGCAATCTTTCTCCTCTTTGCTGCCGACATCTCTCTTGGAAAGGTAGCTGTTGACAAGTACTGTTTGATCTTTTCGTACCACTGAGGTAGCACAACAATTTGGAATAGGCATGCATCTGGAAAATCCTCATTCACTCTACTGCTAGAGGCTTCTCCTGACTTGATTCTTGATAATTGATCAATGATTACGAGTTTTTCTTGGTCAGACTATGATTTTAAAGGTAAACTCTTGCAAAAGGATTAACCACCTAATTACTCTTCCTTGAATCATTGGCTTGTTTACCAGGTACATTAGTGCTTGGTGGCCAACAAAAAATGTAAAGGGCATAGCTAATAATTAATGTCTAAAGCTTCCCTTTTGGTGGTATTGTAGTTATGCTTTGCTTTTGATAAAATACACTGGGTGATCCAAGCCTGCTTGCAAAATACACTGGGTGATCCAATCCTTCTCAGTTTGTGCTAGAGTGGCACCTATTGCATAGTTGGATGCGTCCATATGAACATGGAACTCTTTGTTCCAATTAGGGTATATAAGGATCAGGGCTCCGACTAGTCTCTTTAATTCTTGGAAGATGTCCTCCTGTTCTTCCTCCCACCCAAACCATTCTCCTTTCCTCGTTAGCTTTTCTAGGGGCAATGATACTTCCGCAAATCCCTTTATAGACCTCCTATAGTGCCCTACATGCCCCAAAAAGGATTTGACATCAATTACGTCTGATGGAACCTCCATTTCCAGAAAGACCCTGATCTTGTCAGGATCTGTCTTCAATCCTTCCTTGCATACTATATGACCAAGAAGTCTGCCTTGTGGAACCATAAATCTGCATTTTTTTCAGATTTAGGGCTAACTTTGCTCTTTGACATTTGTCCATGCATTTGCTAATAATTTTGAGGTGGTGCTCCTTCCTACTGTAAATAGACTAGTCATCCAGAAAGGCTTTAAAGTTTCCTACTGACATAAAACCGATGATGTATAATATGATTCTTTGGAATGTGGCTGGTGCATTGCACAACCCAAATGTAATATTCTTTCCTAGTCTTATCCTCTTTTAGTATAAGATTAATAAAATTCATTTGTGTTTAAGCATTACATCAAACAATTTGCCAGCAAGAATTTAAAAAAAAATGTTTACAAGATGTTACCTCCAAAAATATAAGGCTGCAGCATTCTGGTATTTAAACAAACAGTTTGCACGCAAAGCAGAGATCGCAGCTTAGTACATTCACTTCAAAAATGAAGACTTAGGTATGTATCATTAACACAAACAGTTGGCACACAAACATAAATGTGCGATGCTTCAGAAAGTCTGAAAACTTATTTCCATAGTGTATGTGTTTATAGTTTATAATGAATCAACTTACTGGAGCCCAATAGACATTACGATTTTTTGGCTATAGAATGATATTGGCGTTCGATACCTATGTGCCTATGCAGTCCATTTACAACGTCTAGAGAAGGTTACCCGACTTCTTTGTATGAGTGCGCACAGCTGAATGCTTTTGGCCCCTGGCTGTTGGGAACTCTGAATAAACCTATGTAACCTAGCATTCACCGTCGGTGAAGTCTGTCACCCCCGTGACCTTGTACTGGCTCGCAATGCGTCCTGTGGAGTTTGCTTGTGAGTTATCCTTCACTCGTATTACTAACGGCTCTGTTGTGTGAGGTATGTGAGCTTGCTCACGGTGAACACATTACCATCAACCTTGCAACTTCAACGCATATATTGCCTGCAATGTATTTCACTCACTATGCACTTAGTTCCAGTTCTGATGACCTGTGTGATTTCCAAGTTCTACTGCTTCCCAAACTATAGATTTTGCAAGGACCGTGTGTTATTACCAGGTTTGCTCTCTAGGTTCGACCCCGAATAACTAAAGTGGATATCTGCATCATTGGAATTGATTCAATATTATGGAGTTGGGGCTACGTCTAGGCTCCTTACACCATTCCAAGGGTTTTCGTCCTTGGGATTGCTAGTCACATAAAAGTAACCAGTGAGAACTGATATTTGAGCTCATAAATTTATTGTGTCTGTTTCCCAAGGAGGAGTCTCATATTTATAACTTTTAAGTGAGGCAAAAGTGTTGGAATAAGAGATGTGGGATAAAACACCAGTTTGGTCTTCTAGTCACTTAAGTCACTTTATAAAGTACTTTAATGCATTAAGTGACGAACTTAAGATAAATCTTCCCTTGTATTGGCAGGCATCCTTACTGGTAATGCGTTACTCTATCCGGATGTGGAGGTAGATTAACCAGGTGCCGAAGAACTAGCATGGAGGAGGGGACATGACAGTCCTCCCTTCCCTAGATTGCTTGCCCTCAAACAATCTCAATGCTAGATGCTGCAAAATAGACTGACCTTCCCAAGTGGCGTCTTCATACGGTAAATCTTTCTTGCAAACTAGATATTCTTTGACAAATTTGTTTCACAACTTCCTTTCCCTGGTCTCAATCACCTTAACCGGCTCTAAAACAAGTCTACCCTCCTCATCAAGTGGAGGCAAGCCCTCTGAAGGAACAACCTGATGACCAATTGCCTTTTTGAGGCATGAGACGTGAAACATGTTGTGGATTCGACTATCACCCGGTACATAATCCAACTTGTAAGCAGCTTCACCAACTCTCCTAGTGATGCAATAAGGTCCATAAAATCTAGGCTTAAGCTTTTCTGACCCACTTTTATTCAGGGAGCTTTGTCTATATGGCTGTAGACGAAGATAAACCATGTCACCTATCTCGAAGCTCCTCTCAATATGATGCCGATCAGCATATAACTTCTATTGGTTTTGCGCTTGCTAAATATTATCCCTAAGAGCTCTGAGAATATCTTGTTGATCTAGAATCCACTCTTTGGCTAAGGGAGCCCTATTGTCTTGTAAGGCCAAATCAATGAAAGAGAGGGGTTTGTATCCATAAAGAGCACGGAAAGGAGTCATTTGAATGGACATATGATATGTGGAGTTATAGCAATACTCCCCCAATACAACCATTTAACCCAAGCTCTTTGCTGACCTGCAATGTAGTTTCTCAAATACCCTTCCACCCATTTATTCACTATTTTGGTCTGATCATCTGTCTATGGGTGATAACTGGTATTAGGTGTCAACTCGGTACTTGCTAATCTAAAAACCTCTTGCCAAAAGGTGCTGAGAAATCTACTATCTCTATCACTCACGATAGTCTTGGGTAATCCATGAAGACGAAAAATCTCTCGAAAGAACAACTCTGCCACCTGAGAGGCTGATTAGTCCGTTGCAATAGCAAAGAAGTGTGTGAACTTAGTCAATCTGTCTACCACCACAAAAGTGTAGTCCCTGCCCTGGACCTTTGACAACCCTATAATAAAATACATGGATATACTTCTGAGCTGGAATAGGGAGAGGCTAAAGTAAATTTGCCGGGAAGCCCTGTTCTCACTTGTTTTGCCGACAAGTTTGACACTCTCTAACATGCTGCAATACATCGTCTTTAAGGCGCTTCCACGAGAACCTTTCTCTAATCTGCCTGTCAGTTTTGAAAAAATCAGGATGACTCGCTGAAGGTGCATCATGTATGGTGTGCATAATTTTCATTTTGAGTTTAGATTCTGGCACTAGGTAGATTCTATTCTTATATGATATCATTCATTACCTTGTACCGATCATCTTGAAGTATACCGTCCATAATCTGACAGGCGTGAGTATTTTTAGAACATTCAACTAATAGTTGGGACTTTCAATCTGCTGAAATCTTGGAAATGGTACAACACTCCATCACTGGGGGTCTCTTGGAAAGTGCATCAACAACTATATTATTTTTCCCCTTGACATATTCAATGTCAAAATCATATGCTTGAACCTTGTTGACCCATTTGTCCCATCTTTCATTCAGTTTCTTCTATTCCAGGAAGTAATGTAAATTGTTATGATAAGTCTTCACTGTAAACTTACTTCCTACCAAATATTGTCTAAACTTGGCTAAAGTGTGCATTATGGCCAGCATCTCTTTATTATAAGTAGAGTATAATAGTTTGCTACCCCTAAGTTTCCTGCTCTCATAAGCTATGGGATGTCGGTCCTGCACCAAAACTGCCCCAATTTCGCCCTTTGAAGCATCACACTCTAAAACAAAGGGTCTAGAAAAATCGGGAAGTGCCAAAACTAGATACATGTGTTAGAGTAAATAATTAATTATTAATTATTTATTCTATTTACTTAAGTTTAATTAGGTTAATGCATTTATTTATTAGTTGTAGTGATGAGTTGTTGACAACATGAGAGTTTGTTCCTTTCTAGCGTGTTTCACCTTTTTGTGGATGCTTAGTTGTCAATCTTATCTTCTACCACTTTCCATCTTGTTCTACAAGCTTCCATGAGGCCTTTATATTTAGGCTCTCTCATTGTATTTCACATTCCATTTTCATTGTAAATACATTTTCATTGTTTTGCAATATGTTCTCTCTCAAGTCCGTTTAGGGATTTTTCAAGCTCCACCTCTTCCTTATTGGTTTCCCTTCGACAGGTTATTTGCATGCAGGTGATCTTGGCGAGTTGTGGAGTTGGATTTCATCAACTACTACATGGTATTAGAGCCTCCCTGCTGCTGCTTCATTGAAGGATTTTTGAAGCCGCGATTCGGAGACACAAACCCTAGTTTGTTTGTGCATTTTTTTTCAATCCGGGGGAAGAGTTTTTTTGGAGCACTTTGGGCCCAAACGGACATTGCCATTGGATTTGAAAGGCCGTTTAAAGTCAGGATTCATATAAAATTTGTCAATTTTGGAGACAAAGCTCCGGGAGGCAAAATTTTTTAGTTGGAGGGCTTGCCGTACAGACTATATGAACGATTTAGCAGAAAAAAGTAAAAAAAGAAAATTTAGGGCGCACCGCTAGGCGGCCACCCACCGCACCACCTAGCGGCCGCCACCACGCAGCCTGCACTGGCTCACACGCCACCGTAGCCGGTCGTGCTGTTGCAGGGCAGCCCGGGCCTGGCCGCAACCGGCGAGCCACCTATAGTCTGCCTCTGCTTAGCTCCGCTGGTGTTTCTCCGTCCTGTTGCCACCAGTTCCTGTAGCCACCGCCAGGTTTGCTGCTCTAGCGCCTCCTCTTGCACAGTCATAGCCTGCGAGGCACTTTTTGCCACTTGGCACAATGTGTAGGTGACACGTGGCATGGGTGCCACAGTGGCACTCTGCCACATCTCCCTATCACGTCACCTCTTTGCCATGTGGCATGCCACGTGGCATCTTTTTTACAGCGACAGCCACATGGCCATCAATTTTAATGCCGTAGTTTGCTGATGTCAGCAAGACATCATCTTGCATCGGCACCCCTGCCAGGCTCTCCAGGGTCATTTTGACCTACTTGCGGTTTTTTGGCCATATCTTGAGCATATGGAGGTATTTTTTCGATACAAAAAAAGTGCCAGAAAGCCAGTTCCGAGACGAAGACATTGGTGTAGGTATTTTTAGGTTTTGATGCAATTTTCTTGCTCGTTTTTGTAGTTGAAGTCTGAAGTTTTGTTTTTGACTTCGGCATGCATATCTTTTGTGTCCCATGTCCGTTTTTTGAAAGCTTTATATTTTTGGAAAGCTGGTTTTGTCATCTTTTTAGAAATGTTGTCTTTTTCCTTAGATTCTGGCCCATGCTCTTTTAATCATGCTTTTTGTGTTTTTTCTCTATGGTGGATATCTTGGGTGTTTTAGGTCTAAGGATCGTTTTCAGGGAATGGGATCCTTTGTTTTGGGCTGTACTATCTTTTGTATCAGCGTGTTTTCTTTTTTGATCATTGCAGACATCATTTGTAAGCACTTTTATGTATACGCACTGAGATAAAGTGCCACTCTTGCATTTCAGGTTCATGAACGTTGTTTCCAGACAGTTGTAATTGCACTATTTTTATAAAGCACCATGGGGGGCATAGTTGTTTGCTGTTTTTGGCCTTCTTCCTTTTGTTTTCTCATACAGATTCGGTGTGACCATGTCTTTATAGGTGTTTGTACCTCTTCCACTCTCTCGTCGTTCTTGGTTCTATCTGCAGAGGATTTTGGCCCACCTTCTCAGTTGCTTGTCATCTCACCCTGTCTGCATTAAGAGGGGGTTATGCTGTTGTTCTAATGCATCCTTGGTTCGATGGTTCAATAGTGTGAGCTATGTATTCAGTGGTTGATCCTATATACTAGGCGATTGTAGTGGCTGGCTACCTATGCATTTCGGTGAGATGGATCATCTACCATATAGACACGCTTGGTTCGTGCCTTCTTCTTCCATGAAGGTTTTTCAGATCAACAGTTTCTTTCTGATGGTAGATTTTGCGGCTTCTTCATCCTTCAATGATGTTTTTCATGATTACTTTTTGTTCTTGTTTTATGGGACATTTCTCTAGTTGGAGGCTTTTTCAGTCCTTCACTAGATTACCTCTCTTTGGGGGAGAGTTTTTCCCATGTGTTTTTCTCTCTTTCCCTGTTTTCAGAGGTTGCATTTCTTTGCATTGTACATGGGTACCTAACATGGCCTTGTTGTCGGGACCCATACTGCATTTTTTTTTTAGTTTTGTGAGCTTAAGGAATTCCCCTAAGTTGCATTTAAGGGGGGGTGTTAGAGTAAATAATTAATAATTAATTATTTATTCTATTTACTTAAGTTTACTTAGGTTAATGCATTTATTTATTAGTTGTAGTGATGAGTTGTTGACAACATGGGAGTTTGTTCTCTTTTAGCATGTTCCACCTTTTTGTGGATGCTTAGTTGTCAATCTTATCTTCTACCACTTTCCATCTTGTTCTACAAGCTTCCATGAGGCCTTTATATTCGGGCTCTCTCATTGTATCTGACATTCCATTTTCATTGTAAATACATTTTCATTGTTTTGCAATATGTTCTCTCTCAAGTCCGTTTAGGGTTTTTCCAAGCTTCCCCCCCTTCCTTCTTGGTTTCTCTTCGATAGGTTATTTGCATGTAGGTGATCTTGGCGAGCTGTGGAGTTGGATTTCATCAACTCTTACAACGTGCTCATCACTTGTTTCAGTCTGTCAAAGATTGCCTTGGAATCCTCTGTCCATCTAAATGCCCCTTTCCAAGTCAAATTGGTAAGAGGAGCTGCTACTTAGGAAAACCTTTTAGCGAACCTTCTATAATAAGGACAAAGGCCAAGGAAGCCTTGCAACTTAGATACATCTCTCAGAGGTGGCCAATCAAGGATTGCCTATATCTTTTCCTGATGTACCTTAATTCCCTCTGCACCAATCACATGACCTAGATAAAGAATCTCAGTTAGGCAAAATTCACACTTAGACTCCTTTGAAAATAACAAGTGTTCTTCCATGAGGCTAAGGATCTCATCTAGGTGCTGTAAATGCTCCTCCCGAGTCTTGCTAAAAATCAAGATGTCACCAAAGACGACCAACACACCCTTCTGTAGCGACTTTTTAAGGACGTGTTTCATACATGACTGAAAAGTAGCTGGTGCGTTCGTGAGCCCAAATGGCATCACCAAAAACTCATAGTGTCTATAGTGGCATTTGAAAACTGTCTTATGCACATCCTCCTCCTGGACTCGTATCTGATGGTATCCTGATTGAAGATCTATCTTCGAAAAATAAGCAACTCCATGCAGCTCATTTAGTAACTCATCAATGCGGGGGATTGGATACCTGTTTTTAATGGTTCTCTTATTAAGGGCACAATAATCGATACACATCTGAAGAGTACCGTCCTTAACCAGCAACATTGACAAGGCAAAAGGGCTAGAACTAGCCCTGATATGTCCCATATCTAATAATTCTATAATAGTCTTCTCTATCTCTTCCTTGTAATGTTTGGGGTGATGGTAAGGAGTGGTAATGATAAGTTTTGTGCCCTCGGCTAGCTCAATGATATGCTCAAATCCTCTATCTGGTGGAATACCTGGAGGGAGGTCCTCAAATACCCTCTTATGTTTATCAAGTATCTTCTGGATGTCACAATGATACTGCTGTCCTATACCTTGTGTTTCCTTGGAAGAGATGAAACACTGTGTAGCCCATTTGACATTATCGTGCTTCAAAATGACTTCTATCCTGTGAGCTGAAATCAGTCTGGGTTGTAATGACCACTTTTTAATTCTTTGACCTGATATTCAAAATTTAGTAGAAGTTTAAGAAGTCATTTAAGTTAAACAAGCCTTGGATCCTTATTATTATTCAAAACTGAAGAATTGAGCATTATAGTTGAATTATTTTAATTTATTTAGAATGTTTCACTCTATGGCACCAAGCAAACTACTCTCTTCTGGTCATGACTATCTGGAGACGGTAGATTGACGGTGCAAAGGGCGCGTGAAACAAGCTACAAGCGGCTCCCTGGAGGATACCAGCAGGTGCTCGAATTTGCTTCGCTTCTCCCTCCACCCACTCCCTATCTGAAGATGTCATAGTTCAGATGAGAACAAGGCTTCCAGGGCTATAGTTTGAAATACATTTTTAAATGGTAATCTTTAAGATTATTGTTAAATATAATGTAACAATATTTCTTTATTATCATAGTTGTTCACACATTATTATTATATGAAATATTCATCATTGTGTACGTAAACAAACAAACACACACACACACATACACACGCACACACATATATATAATAACGTATGTTAAATATTTGGATTGATCTAATTTCATGCTATGTATATCGATTTGGGTCGATATATGAAAGGAAACCTTATATATAATTGGGTCTGATGTGATACGTAAGTCTCCAACTCGTAATGAGTGAGGCTATTACCAATATTCACAATAATAGATCCGATACCAATGTTTTCTTTTAACCAATAAAGATTGTAATCAGAATCTGGCGTCATACCTGATGATGAATTTGTAGGCGGTGGACAGTCCACGGTACAGTGCTGCGTGATCAGTGGTGGGATAAAGCATTCGTACGCCAAGCAAAGAATATAGGTGGCGCGATTACTATTTTCCTTGCTTAATAACTTGGTTGATATATTGTATTCCGCTGCTTCCTTGTTATTTGACCTAACTCTAATAATGGGTATTTATATACCTTTTGGGAGTCACGTCTGTAAAGTCGTGACTTATAGTTTAACTTTCCTTTTTGTGATTATATATAAGTATCAAAATAATAATACTTAGCTGATTAGGGTTTTCTTTTTTCTTTTCAAAGAATGTTTATAATAATTATATTTATTAAACATAGATAATATTTGTAATAACAAACCTATATATTAAAAGTTAAATATGTAATAGTATACTTATAATATAAATGTTCATATTATATATTTATAATGTGAATGTTTATATGGGACTTGGAAAATGTGAAGTTAATATTTATCACAACTAGTATGTTTTTTTTGGATTGAAACAAATTAAAGTAGTGCTATCATAGAAGTAAAATTGATTAAATAAATATTTGAATTTGGTACATAATATGTCTGATAAAACAAAACACATTAATCTAGGTCCATTACAGTTCCCCCTTCTTGATATTGCTTGTACCCAAGCAATGCTATATGAGAAAGGACTTCTTCTCCAACCCAGGAAGCATCCTCTTTCGGAAATTTTTTCCATTTTACCAAGTATTCTGGAATAGTCTTACTCCTTAATCTCCTATCCCGCTTTTCAAGAATAGTCTCAGGCTCTAGAACAAGTGTTCCTTCATTGTCTAGTGGTGGTAGATCAACACAGGGGTTTATATTCTTTCCGAGGACCCTTTTCAACCTGGATACATGGAATGTGTTGTGGATTTTACTATTTTCAGGTAGCTCTATCTCATATGCCACTTCTCCTATCCTTCTTAGGATCTGGTATGGCCCATAGAAACGGGGTTTTAATTTCTCTACTCCACTGATCTTGAGTGAGGTTTGTTTGTAGGGTTGCAATCTTAGGAATACTAGATCTCCAACTTGGAATGACCTTTCCACTCGTCTCTGGTCAGCTTAAATCTTCTGTTGGTTTTGAGCATGGCGAATATTATCTTTGAGAACTTCCATAATATTAGTGCTTTGTTGAATGAAGTCCTTGGCTCTTGGTATCTTGCTTTCTTGGATAATTAAATCTCCAAATGTAGTAGCTTCATATCCATATAATGCTTTGAATGGACTCATCCCTATTGACATGTGATGGGTATTATTATAACAATATTCTCCCAAGTACAACCATTTGACCCATGTATTTTGTTGTCCTATTACATAATTTCTGAGGTAACCTTCTATCCACTTATTGACAATTTCGGTTTGTCCATCTGTTTCGGGATGATAACTAGTGCTGGGGGTTAATTCAATTCCTGCTAACCTAAAGAGTTCTTTCCAGAATAGGTTGAGGAATTTGCTATCCCTATCACTTATGATATTCCTTGGCAATCCGTGTAGCCTAAAAATCTCTTTAAAGAATAATTCTGCTATTTGGGGTGCTTTATAATGTATGGATATGGGAAAGAAATGTGCATATTTTGTTAGCCTATCCACTACTACCAGGATGGAGTCCTTTTCTTGCACCTTATGTAAGCCTGTAATGAAATCCATAGAAATGCTCTCCCATTTTTGATTTGGAATAGGTAATGGTTGTAATAAACCAGCCGGGTAATTCTGTTCAGATTTATTTTTCTGACATGTTATACATTCCTGAACATGCTTAATGATGTCCTTCTTCAGACCTTTCCAGGAGTATCTTTGTCTTATCTTCCTATAAGTTTTGTAAAATCCAATATGACCGGATAGAGGGTTCTCATGATACTCCATAATTTTTCTTTTAACTTTGGAATTTGCTGCTAGCAATATTCTTCCTCTGTATAGTATGAGATCCTCCACAATTTTTATTTCATCATTGGTTATGTTTCCTTCCATGATCTCATTGGTTCTTGGATCTTTAGCATATTCTACAACAATTTCATTTTTCCAATTATCTGTGATGCTAGTAAGGGTATTCAATTGTCCTTGCCTGGATAAAGCATCAGCTACCAAGTTATGGGTTCCTTTGACATACTCAATATCAAAATTATAAGCTTGGATTTTACTTATCCATTTCTGCTGGCGATCATTAAGATCTTTTTGACCCATGAAGAATCTTAGGCTATTGTGGTTTGCTTTAATATTGAATCTTTCACACACTAGGTATTGCCTGAATTTTGCCAATGCGTGCATGATAGCCAACATTTCCTTATCATAAATTGAGTAGTGTCTTTCTGTCTTAGAAAGTTTTCGACTTTCGAAAGCAATAGGGTGTTTGTTTTGCATAAGCACAGCCCCAATTCCTTCACCAGAAGCATCACATTGTAATTTAAAAGGTTGTGTAAAATCAGGGACAGCTAAGACTGGGCACAAACTCATTCTTTCCTTTAATTCTTCAAAAGCCTCTTGTGCTGCCTCATTCCATCTGAAATTTCCTTTCTTTGTCAAGTCTGTCAATGGGAATGCTAATTTTGAAAAATTCTTCACAAACCGTCTATAGTAGCTACATAGTCCCAAGAACCCTTTGAGTTGAGTTAGAGTTTTGGGTTTTGGCCATTCCCTTATTGCTTTAATCTTTTCCTCATCCACACTTACACCCTTGGCACTGATTTTATGACCGAGATATAGAATTTCTTCTAATCCAAATTCACACTTTGATGCTTTTGCAAATAGGGATTCAGATTCCAATATACTCAGGACTTCATCAATGTGTTGGAGATGTTCTGCCCATGATTTGCTATAGATAAGTACGTCATCGAAGAAAATAAGAAGGAATTTCTTGAGTTGTTTTCGGAATATATGATTCATACATGATTGGAAGGTGGCTGGAGCATTAGTTAGGCCAAAGGGTAGAACTAGAAATTCAAAATGCTCGTAATGACATCTAAATGCTGTCTTGGGAACATCCTCCTTCCTCATTCTAATTTGATGGTAACTTGAACGTATATAAATTTTAGAAAAATATACTGCTCCATGAAGTTCATCTATGAGTTCATCCACCCTAGGAATGGGATAGCGATTTTTTATAGTCTTCTTATTTAGGCCTCGATAATCTATACACATCCTCATTGTCCCATCTTTCTTTTTCACAAGTACTACTGGTGATGCAAAGGGACTGGAGCTGGATTGAATGTGTCCCATTGCTAAGAGTTCTTGAATGGCCTTTTCAATTTCATCCTTATACTTTTGAGGATGTCGGTAAGAGGTGGTGATCACTGGTTTAGCATCCTTTTCCAATTCTATAATGTGTTCAAATCCTCTTTTGGGAGGTAATCCTGGGGGAATCTCTTTAAACACTCTTTGATGTTTCTTAATGATAGGTTCAATGTCAATATGGATGATGGATTCCTGTGGAGTTGACTTATTTAATACTAAACATTGTGCGATCCATTCTCCCTGATCATGCTGTAGTATTCTTTCTATTCTTTTGCAAGAAACCAATTTCACAGAGTCATTAGGTATTCCTTCCAATGTTATTTCTTCCCCATTGTGCTCAAAATGGATTTTTAGGTTTGGAAGGTCAAACCTAAAACATCCCAAAGAAAATATCCATGGACTGCCCAAAATTATATCCAAGTCTAGTGGAACCACATGTAGGTCTTCTCTGATGGTGTGCTTTCTTTCCAAGGTGTTTTCTTGTTGTGGAATCACTTTTGTGCAACGTACCAATGATCCTGTAGCTTGAACAGCAGTAAAACCTTTGAACTTCTCAGTTTTTAATTTCATTCTGTTAACCAATCTTTCATTAATGTAGTTGTGGGATGCTCCACTATCCACCAGTGCAACGACTTTCTGTCCATTAAGGGTGCATCTAATTCTTAAGACCCTATTTTTGGAGGGTTGAGTCATAGTGGCTATTGCTCCGTATTCTTCTCCCTCTGTTTCTTCTTCATTGCCTTTGTCACATTTTGCCTTTTTGCTCACCCTTTCTTCCTCATCATCTTCTTCCATTCTTTGGATCTGGCCTTTCTTCCCACATCTGTGTCCGGGCACCCAGTCTATTACACAATTTCTACAAGTGTTCTTTTTGCAGCTATGGCCTGGCTCCCACGGTTCTTGGCATTTAAAGCATAAATTCTTTTTCTTTAATTCTTCTCGTTCTTTAGTTAGAATGAACTTTTTGTAGGATTTATCTTTTTTGTGATTTTTAATAGTGGGCTTATTCCATGATTTGTTGCTGGTGTTTGAAATTTCCAATCTTAATGCCATTTCAAAAGCGTCATCTAAGGATGAGGGTTTTAAGGCACTTATGAGACCTTTTAGTGAATCTTTCAACCCTTCTATGAACAAGTAGGTAAAGCATTCATCATCTACTCCTGTGACTTGGACAGAGATCCTTTGGAATTCTTTAATATAATCTTCAACTGTTCCTTGCTGCCTTAATTGAGTCAATTTTTTAAAGTTTTCTTGAGGATGCTTCCTATCAAATCTCTTAATGAGTTTTTGAGAAAATTCTTCATAGGAAGTAATATTTTGGTGTCCTTGGGTGATAAGGCCATGATGCCACCAATCATGTGCTGTACCTTCTAAGTGCAAGATTGCGAATTGAAGTGCATCTTCTTCCATCATTGGACTAAGGGTAAAATAGGTATTCAATTTTTGTAGCGATGCGCGTGCCGTAAGTTTTTCTGATCCGTCAAAATTTGGAAGTGTCACTTTATTTACTTTACTTCTAAAATCTTGATTTTGATGTCTTTTTTCTCTCCTATGACCTTCTTGCCTGTTGGCTTCACAGAATTCCTTGAATGTTACTAACTCCCTAATTTTTGGTTCAAGATTGGCATAAGCTCTAGCATTTTCAATAGCAGTATTGGTTGTCTGACCTTCTCCTTCCTCGGGAGGGCCTTCCCCTGATAAGAAAGGGGGTTTGGGTACTTGAGATAGTGAAGCTCTGTTGTTTTCTGAATGGTTTGGGCTTACATCTCTTCCACCAGAATTATGGTTTTTGAGATTGTTTATGGAATTCCCCATATTTTGCAAGGCTTGAAGAAGTGCTTGATTTGATCTTTCTATTTGTTCTGCTAAGGTTTGGTTTGTCTGTTCCATGAGATTTCTAATTTCATTAGATAATTGCTCACTCATCTTTGCTCCTCTTGCCATTTACTATATTTTCAGGATGGCAGGATCAGGCTTTGATACCAATTGTAATGACCCTTTTTTAATTCTTTGACTTGATATTCAAAATTTAGTAGAAGTTTAGGAAGTCATTCAAGTTAAACAAGCCTTGGATCCTTATTATTATTCAAAATTGAAGAATTGAGCATTATAGTTGAATTATTTTAATTTATTTAGAATGTTTCACTCTATAGCACCAAACAAACTACTCTCTTCTGGTCATGACTATCTGGAGACGGTAGATTGATGGTGCAAAGGGCGCGTGAAACAAGCTACAAGCGGCTCCTTGGAGGATACCGTCAGGTGCTCGAATTTACTCCGCCTCTCTTTCCACCCACTCCCTATCTGAAGATGTCATAGTTCATATGAGAACAAGGCTTCCTGGGCTATAGTTTGAAATACATTTTTAAATGGTAATCTTTAAGATTATTGTTGAATATAATGTAACAATATTTCTTTATTATCATAGTTGGTCACGCATTATTATTATATGAAACATTCATCATTGTGTACGTAAACAAATAAACACACACACACACACACACACACATACATATATATATAATAACGTATGTTAAATATTTGGATTGATCTAATTACATGCTATGTATATTGATTTGGGTCGATATATGAAAGGAAACCTAATATATAATTGAGTCTGATGTGATACGTAAGTCTCCAACTCGTAATGAGTGAGGCTATTACCAATATTCACAATAATAGATCCGATACCAATGTTTGCTTTTAACCAATAAAGATTGTAATCGGAATTCGGCGTCGTACTTGATGATGAATTTGCAGGCGGTGGGTAGTCCACGGTACAGTGCTACGTGATCAGTGGTGGGAGAAAGTATTCGTACGCCAAGCAAAGAATATAGGTGGCGCGATTACTATTTTCCTTGCTTAATAACTTGGTTGATATATTGTATTCTGCTGCTTCCTTGTTATTTGACCTAACCCTAATAATGGGTATTTATATACCTTTTGGGAGTCACGTCTGTAAAGTCGTGACTTATAGTTTAACTTTCCTTTTTGTATATTTCAATGCTTGTGTTATGTTTATTCACTAAGCATTATTATACCCATGTAATAAGCACTTTTTGTGATTATATATAAGTATCAAAATAATAATACTTAGCTGATTAGGGTTTTCTTTTTTCTTTTCAAAGAATGTTTATAATAATTATATTTATTAAACATAGATAATATTTGTAATAACAGACCTATATATTAAAAGTTAAATATGTAATATTATATATTTATAATGTGAATGTTTATATGGGACTTGGAAAATGTGAAGTTAATATTTATCACAACTAGTATGTTTTTTTTGGATTGAAACAAATTAAAGTAGTGCTATCATAGAAGTAAAATGGATTAAATAAATATTTGAATTTGGTACATAATATTTCTGATAAAACAAAACATATTAATCCAGGTCCATTATAGGGTCCACTATTTGGTATGGCCTTTAGGACTATCAACCGATCACTCTGTAGGAATTCTAATTGCATTGTCTCGTGATCAAATGTGTATCTGTGGAGAGTCCTTAACCACTGTCTACCCAGAATGGCGTCCAACCCATCCAAATCAACTACATAAAAATCAGTCTCTAAAAGATAATCATGAAACTGAATCTGAAGACTAGATATATTCTCTATGCAACTCAAGACTTCACCACCTGCTGCCTTCACTTCAAACTCGGGTATATTGACTGTTTGCAATCCCCTCTTAGATACCATCTGTGTGCTGATGAAATTATGGGATGCTTCTGTATCTAGAAGGAAAACAATGTGCTGTCCTCTAACAACACCTTTTACTCGAAAATGATGACATGCTGGATTACTAGAAAGGGTGGCTATTATAGGAGGCTGTTTAGTAGCCTTTTTTTCTTTTTATCTTTAAGGGGCTGCTCCTTAACATCTTCCTCCTTGCTGTCCTCAACATTACTACTCTCCTGCTGCTGTCCTCCATCCTTTGAAAGAACCTCAACATAATGAGTCTTGCCCTTACCAAGGCATCTGTGATAAGGAGTCCAAGGTTCTCTACAAGTGAAGCATAATTTTTTCCTCCTGAGTTCATTTTGTGTCTCAAAGTCCATCCTGGGAGGTGTAGCCTTATGCTGGTTTTTGTTCTTTTGGAAAGAAAAGATCCCTTTATATGTCTTCTTAGGAGGTTGTAATATCGAAGAGGGTGACTCTAGATCGTGTGCGATCTTAATAGCATCATCCAGAGTGTTTGGTTTAAGTACCTTAACCAAACCTCTATATCTGTCTTGCAAACCCTCAGTGAACAACATTCCTTACATTGTTCTGTCATGTCAGGAACCATCACTGAGATCCGTTGAAAATCGTTAATGAAATCATCTAGAGATTTGCCTTGTCGTAGCTATGCCAAATCCCTGTAATAGACCTCTATATCCTTCTTGTCAAAGCGAGTAATTAGCTTAGAGCTGAAAATCTCATATGATGTAATGAGACCATGATCCTGTGTAACCAACCTATGGTGCCACCAATCATATGTCGCTCCCTTTAAGTGTATCGTAGTAAATCTGATGGCTTCTGTTTTTGACATAGGTTTAAGAGTTAGGTATGTGTCTAGCTTGTGAATCCAAGCTCTCCTAGATGTCTTACTGCTACCATCAAAAGTAGGGAGAGATAATTTCTTCATAGCATGCGTTAGGTCTCTGTTTGGTGCTCTAGGCCTCCTATCATGCTGCTATCTATTTGACTCCCCTTTTCTGATTTAGATATTGAACAAATGACATATTCTGTTTAATAGGATCAATAAACAAATCCCATTCATCATACATTGCCATAACATTGTCCGGTAGTAAATTTGGTGTTGCTGGTGGTGCTACCTCTTTTTCTGCATTAAACACTGGTATTAAAGGCCTATCAGTGTTATGTGTGGTAGCCCTAACAACTCAAGGTGATCCAATTACACTATTACCTCCACTGTGATGGCTCGGGGCTCTCCTATTAATAGAGGCTAATTTTTGTATATTAATTGCAATTTGTTGAAGTGCATCAACTATGTTATTCTGCCCATCTCTGATAGCCCGCAATGTTTCCCTTACTTCCTTGTCCTGTTCAGTTTCATTATTTGCCATTTGAATGTTGTTTACCTGTTCAAAATGATCAACCTGTTTAGTTTGTTTAGTTTGTTCACCTGTTTCAAAAATCAATTCCTCATCCACTGTATAGCTATCTTCAATATCAATTTGTTTAGAAGACCTTGCTTGTTCCGGTTGGAGGTGACTGAAATTATGAAGTTTTTTCTTCATACCCCGCTGTCATTTTACTTCCTGTTTAACCCACAAGATGGCAAGAATTGTGGCTTTGATATCACTGTAATATTCTTTCCCAATCTTATCCTCTTTCAGTATAAGATTAAAAACATTTATTTGTGTTTAAGCATTACATCAAACAATTTGCTAGCAACTATTTAAAAAAAATGTTTACAAGATGTTACCTCCAAAAATATAAGGCTACAGTCCTTTGGTATATAAACAAACAATTTGCATGCAAAGTAGAGATCACAACTTAGTACATTCACTTCAAAAACGAAGACTTAGGTATGTATTATTAACACAAATAGTTGGCACACACATAAATGTGCGATTCTTCAGAAGTCTGAAAACTTATTTCCATAGTGTATGTGTTTACAGTTTATAATGAAATCAACTTATTGGAACACAACAGACATTACGATTTTCTGGCTACAGAATGATATTGGCATTCGGTACCTACATGCCTATGCAGTCCATTTACGACGTGTAGAGAAGGTTACCTGACTTTCTTGTATGAGTGTGCACAGCTGAACACTTCAGGCCCGTGGCTGCTGGGAACTTTGAATAAACCTACGTAACTTGGCCTTCACCGTCGGTAAAGTCTGTCACCCCCGTGACCTGGTACTGGTTTGCAATGCGCCTGTGAGTTATACTTCACCCCATATTGCTAATGGCTCTGCTGTGTGAGGTATGTGAGCTTGCTCACGGTGAACACATTCCCATCAATGCTGCAACTTCAATGCATATACTGCCTGCAATGTATTTCACTCACTACACACTTAGTTCCAGTTCTGATGACTTGTGTCAGTTCCAAGTTCTACTGCTTCCTGAACTATAGATTCTGCAAGGACCGTGTGCTATTAACAAGTTTGCTCTCTAGGTTTGACCCCAAATAACTAAAGTGAATATTTGCATTACTAGAATTGATTCAATATTATGGAGCTGGGGCTACATCCAGGGTCCTTACACCATTCCAAGGGTTTTCGTCCTTGGGATTGCTAGCCACATTTAAGCAACCAGTGAGAATTGATATTTGAGCTCATAAATTTCTTGTCTTTCTTTCCCAAGGAGTCTCATATTTATAACCTCAAAGTGAGGGAAAAGTGTTGGAATAAGAGATGTGGGATAAAACATTAGTTTCGTCTTCTAGTCACCTAAGTCATGTTATAAAGTACTTTAATACATTAAGTGACGAACTCAAGATAAATCTTCCCTTGTGACTGGCAGGCATCCTTACTGGTAATGTTGTTAATCAATCCGGATGCGGAGATAGATTAACCAGGTGCCAAAGAACTAGTGCGGAGGAAGGGACATGACACCAAACGACATCGGGTTATAGGCATATACCCCATCTTCAACAACAAATGTAGTCTTTAGCTTATCTTCCTCTGCAATGCTAATTTGATTATATTCTGAAAATCCATCCATGAAAGAATATATGTCATGGCCGGCCACTTCCTCTAAGATGCTATTAGTAAAAGGCATGGGGAATGGATCTTTTATGGTTACCGCATTCAAACATCTAAAGTCAACACATATTTGAGTTTGGTTGCCATCCTTCTTCAATGATATGACTATAGGGGATACCCATTCACTTGTTTGTACTTTGAATATTATCCCTACTTCCAAGATTTTTGTGATTTCCTCCTAGACCTTGGTTGCATAGTTTTTATTCATTCAGTTAGGTCGTTTCCGTACTGGTCTTGCTGAAGGTATCAATGGAATCCAATGGACATATAGCTCCTAAGGCACCCCTTTCAAGTCCTTGTATGTCCAAGCAAAGACGTCCTTGTACTCCACAAAGATTCTAAAAGTAGCAGCCTTTAACACTAGGTCCTAGTCATCCCTTATTAGAATCTCCTTGGGTTGATCCTCTTCCCCAGGGTTTATAGTCTGGAGTTTGGCCTCCTTGTATTCTACCTCTTTCTCAAATATGTGTGCTGGTGTCCTGCTAAGGGTTGCCATACCTTCTCTGTATTCTGTATACCCCTGTGGGTACCTTTCCTCAAGTTTTGATTCTTGGATTTGCAACATATTACATTTTGCCTGGAAAACTTCATAGTCTCCCATCTGCCAGTGGAATAATCCATTAAAGGAACTCGTTTCATCTTTTGAGCATTCCATAATTTGAGCTCCCCTTCCTCATCTGGTTCCACCCCTTCATGGTCTTCTCCCTCTGCTTCTGAATTCGATCCCATGTCTTGACTTACCGACTAGTTACTCAGGTCTATGATGTACTTTCTGCCTTTTGACTCAATGGATAGAGTGTTCTGTTTCCAATTATGGGTGGCTTTTGCAGTAACCAGACATCCTTCTCCCAACAACACATTATACCCCATTTTCTCTAGTGTAATAACCGCAAAATCAAGAAAAAATTGTTGTGTACCGATCCCTACCTTTTGTCCCATTAGGGTTCCTATTGGCTTAATTCCGTGTAGATCTGCCCCCACCAGTTGAAATGTAGGTGGCAAGAGTGTGGGTTTTCCTATTGCCTTCCATGTTTCTTCGGATAAGACATTCACACCAGAACCTTTATCAACAATAGTATTCGAGAGTTTATACCCCAATATTTCCATTTCTACTACTGTTGGTGTCCTTCCCATTCCTATAGTGAATAGGGTATTGTTTTTTGTCCCGACCTGCACTTCTCCTTTCTTCTCCTCCTTATAGGGTATCACTCTTAGATTTGCCCCTTGTGTTAATGCTACTTGCCTCACGATATTCGGTACACCCCCATCCATAGTAAGTTTATCTGGCCTTGCCTTCCTTTCCTTTGGCATGTTATCTTGAATGTCTTTTTGTGCTTCATGAAATCTTTCCTTCTCCATAGTGGCATCTGGGTGGACCAGTTTCCTGGCTTGCATCCTTGTGATGGCAAGGATTTCACTTTCTGGTTCTTCAATGTTTAACATGTTCACCCCCTTTTTCTAGGGCAATTTGCATCCTCATGATTGCCCGGTCAACACCATTTACACAACATTCCTCCATCTTGTCCTCCATTTTGACACTTTCGTGCAAAATGTCCCCATTCATTGCACTGCCTATATTGGATCACGAGTATATTATCAATATTCCGAGTGCTTATAGAAAGGTCGGTTAGTTGGGAAGACCAACTGACGCATTCCCTCACTTCCTAACCACCCAACCCACTCAAGCTTATCAAGTGCTAAGTACAATATTACTTTATTCTCTACTGCAGCCTTCCCATGCAACTCCATGGATTGGTTGCCAAAAGCCCAAATTATTTCTCCATAATAATATCTGGTTTATTTACTATGGAGTTGACTCAACTATTTAAAGTTAGTATTCATATAGAACTTCACATATTATGAATGTTGCATCTGCCTATAAATTGAAAGCCTATAATGAAAAGAGTTATTGTGATATCTGCCCTATGATGAATGTTCAGCCGCACTGCTACAAGTAATCAGTTGATATGAAGGAAATAAAGAGATGTCATATCCTTAGTTCTAAACAAAATATGCAGATAGAGTTTTTTAAAATGTTAGATGTCAGGCTTTCAATAATTCATAGGTTACGTGGGTGAATTGTTTTATCTAATACAACTTTGTGGAAGAATAGAAAAAATTCAATTGCAGGTTGTTATTTCTTGGGTTGTGGTCAGGGGAGAGAGGCATATGATATGGGGGTGGCAACCTTTCTCTTGAAAAATGGAAGTTTAATATCAGAGTTATTTGATGTGCAGGGCATTGATCATATATATTATGAGACAGAATATCGAACAGAATGGTGCAGCACCAATGAGAAGTTTTTGCCATGCTTCCTATTTGCAAGGAAATTTTCAAGAGGCGCTGCATTTCGCCTTTTAAACCAGGTGAATAATGATTTCAATGTTACTTTCCTTTTTGATTTAATGTTGAGAATGTTTTTTGGCAGACTAATAGAAAGTAGCCTGTACTATGTAGTATTGTCTTCATTTATTTCCACTGAAATCTAGAATTCACTACTAGGGGATTGTTTCTGTCCACAAGTTTTTAACCATGTTTATATGGAATGCTTTCTAGACATTGCTTGCTACTTAGGAAGAACAAGATGCCAGGGATCAAAGAGGCCATGTGTTTTGGATAACTACACTGGTTGGGAGATCATTGGACAGTCATGAAGGATGATCCTAGAGATCATATAGATATAGTGTAAGATACTAAGAAGAATGAACAAAGAGTTATAGAGGCACGTGTTATTCAAGGCCCAGGCCATATATTAAAAAATTGGCCTGATATGGTATTCAACCAGTGATTTTTCAACATGGGTTGAAAAGCGTAAGCAGATATTTGTGAAGATGCTAACATGGTAGTGATAATGGAAGGAAAAACGAGGAGAAAACAAGCTTTCATACTCGAGGTCTCACACATAATGGAGGGAATGCTGGTGCTCCCTCAAACCCCTTTGTAGGCCTTTTTCTAGCACACCTTTAAAGAAATATGATAAATGTGTGTACAGATAACTTTTCATACAGAAATTTACAATATCTGTACTTCATTTTCATTCTTAATTGTTTCACTGGGAAATGTCATAAGTGCATTTATACCTGATTGCTGCATTATTATTTCCTCAATTTCATTCAAGGAGCTTTTTTCTGCTCATTTGCGGGAGATTTATAGTTGTTTGCTTTGTTTTATGTACCTTAAACTAGCAGTGAATTCTAGACAGAATGTTTAGAATGAAACTTTAGGGCTATAATATGTAGAAATATTATCTGTGAAGCACAGTAGCAAACATAATTTTGAGTATCTTATAGTAAAATTCTTCTAATACTTTCTACCAATTACACTGTCATCATTTTTGTTTAAAGAATGCACATATCTAGATATCTTGAATTTTAGACATATTGGTCAAAACAAAACAAATTATTGTCATGTTGCAGTCTCTATTGGTGCCATAAAGTTAAAAAATAGGTTTCGTACAGAATAATACATATTATAGAGTAATTAACAAGAGAAAGATAGGTAATAAAAATCTTGAATGTTTTAGAAATGCATGTTGCATATGGTAATTAAAATAGTATCTTATATCCTAGGTAACAAAGAAACGGAAATTGATAATAAGACACAGGATCAGTTTTGGAAACCTCATTTTGGCCTCTTTGTACTGTCTAATGGGGATGATGCTACATTATTTACGTGGGTGGCATAGTTGTGATGGCATGAAAGAAAGTAATTGGCAATTGCCTGAGCTATGGATTGCTTTTTTATATAATTAGAGAAAGTAATTGGCAATTGCCTGAGCTCTGGATTGCTTGTTTATAGAATTAGAGTAGTTTTCAATAATTTGGACAAAGTATCATCAAGCAGGGAATGTGGCGGCCCGAGGTTGAGCTCACAACCCACAATTCATACTTACAGCCTAAGTCACAGGATATGCCGAATTTCATCCATGAAGTTCAAATTTTAGCGAATTTTACCCTTTCCAAGTTCTTTTGAATTTAATGATATTTAATATAATATTGTTATTTATAATAATGTTTCTTTTTGTTTTAAATAACATTGAGTTATTTAGTTTAATTTATAGCAATCCCAAACTATCTTGACAATTTTGTGGATATATTACTTATATTTAAAAATAAAAAATTTATGTAAGTTAAATTTAATATCGATTTTTTCTGAATTTTCACCCTTGCCGAATTTCATCCGAAATTTATGATTGACAGACTCGAATTTGAATTCATGTGACTTAGCTTACAACCAAATGGGTGCAACTTCTTCATGCCAGTGAATTTGTAGCCAAACCCGAAACGACACATAATATCGAGCTTTGACAAGCATTGGTAGTTAATTCAAAAGCATCCATCAACTGAACATATCCTTTTCAGTTGTTGTAGGTGGCAATATTGTTGCTGCAAGTGCAACAGACTTCCACAAGATGCTTTTCAATTGTTCTTAAACTAACACTTTATGGGTTCCTCTCTAATGGTTGTAAGCTAAGTCATAGGATACACCGAATTACAATCATGAAGTTCGAATTTCAGCCAATTTATACCCTTTCCGAACTTCATTGGAATTTTATGATATTAAATATAATGTTGTTATTTATAATCATATTATTTTATTTTAAAATAATATTGAGTTGTTTAGTTTAATTATTTAGTGATGTCAAACTATTTTGTCAATTTTCTGGATATATTACTTATATTTAGCTAAGTTATTGATTTGGCCTCTTGGAGGCAAGATGCGGAAGTGGATGCAGATGGGTTTTGGAGGTAGATGGGTGTGTTGTGGGTGCCACCCGAATGCAAATAGATGTTTGTCTCAGGCATCCGGATGGCACCCACAGGGCACCCAAGAGCATCCATAGGCTTCCTCACCCAAAAAAGAAAGACAAACATTTTTTAATACTTTTTAAACATGTGGTGTGGTTCTATTAGGCTTAAATCATGAGTAAAATGAGTAAAATAATTAAATAAATGTAATGAAAGATAAGAGTGATACAATAGATTTGAACAGCAGTGAGACATTGATGCTTCAAAGAAACTCTTTGTGGGTGAAAACTTCAACCAAATAATACTATATGCCGAGTGTTAAAAAATGGCTTACAAAATTGATTCCACGGCTCCCTTTGAATTGCAATAGGTTTCTTTTGGGCTGCTGTCTAGGGGTTTTGCATCTCAACAAAATACTTGAAAGAAACAATGTAGATCATCTTTTGATCTTGAAGGTAAGAATACAAGACTAAAATTACTTATCTGATTTTTTTCACACACCACACACACCCGTGCGCACGCACGCACGCACGCATGTCCATACACATCTGCATCTCCCAAAACCAATTATTTTGCATCTCGTACCCACTTCGGAATCCGCATCCGAATTGGTAACTTAGGTATTTAGAAATTTTCCAAATTTTTACCCTTGCAGAATTTCATCTAAGTTTTATGATGGACAAACTTGAATTCAAATTCAAACCTTGTGACTTAGTTTGCGAGTGAAAATGCATCAAAATGCCTTTCCCACACACAATCTTTTAACCAAGCAATAGTTCTTTTGCTAGAACCTTCTAAGATGCTGAGGCACACAGAGCTCTTGGTTTTGTTCATTCACAAAACTACTCAGTTGACAAACATTGAGAAAGGGCATTTGCATTGCAATATGAGGAACACAAGTAAAATTTACATTGAACCGTTCTTGTTACAATAGTACAAGTGAGAAAGTGAGTTACCTTTTTTTTCACTATGATTTTGCTTCTTGCTCCAATCCTTAGTTGCTTGGGCACCTTGCTTGGGCTCTCTCTTGTCATGGATTTGTGGCTCTTTTTTTGTTGTCCTAACATGTATGGTTCAAACAAATCTTCTTTGGCTTCACTCTTGGTGCGTGCCAAGAAAGATCTTTCTTGCCCTTTGCCTAAAAACTTGTTAATTTCATGTCACATCCTTGTCAGTGGTAGCCTTGCTAAACAGTGCAAGTGAGGAAAAAATAAAAAATGAAATAATGAAATGGGGAAAGACAAGAGGCATGGTGCTAATATGGGCACCATGTGAAGGCCTGGGCACCAATAAATTGGATGAGGTTAGCGATGGAAGATAACATGGGCAAGGGGAAGCGTGGAATGATAGGGAGAAGAGACTGCAGAAAATGGAAAAGAAATGAGATAGTAGTATGCAGGCAAGTTGAGGAAGAAACATGAAATTGGAAGTGAATGGGACAGCCGAAGCAGACATATGTAGAGAGAAGGATATGAAGAAGAGGGCACTGCCAATACTTTGTATGTCAGTATGTATTTGAGCAATGGATGCATAGATAGGTTTTGTGTGTTGTGAAATCCCTTTGAGGTTGGTGAGGATGTATTTTCTTATATTAGAGGGGCTGTGGGATGGGCAGTACTCACTCCATGTCCTCAACTAATACTCTTTGCCATTATTGATGTTAAATTTTAATCTTAAGTTATTGTTTTTTCTGTATTGTCTATTCATAAAATGTTATTTAGGTTGCAGTCAATACAAATGTTGATTCCCCCTAAACTAGTCAACCTCTCTAGTATGGTCTCAAGTTTAGGATGACTTTGGCAATCCTAAGAATTCAGAGGTTGTTGCCTTGGAACAAAATGGGCTACTTACAAGGCAATCTATACTGTATTATAAGCAATTCCATGGTCATGAAAACAAACTAGGACTACAGTCCATCAGAAGTCTCTCTATCTATAATGGGAGTATCCACAAGGATGATCTATTTGTGGGGATAACTTTCCCTGCCAATGGTTTCTTCTAGTCCGTACTAACCATTACAAGGGCTATATGCTAAGTTGCTGGTTCGCAGTTCGGTTTCGGGTTCGGGTTCGAGAACTGGTTCGCTGGTTCGACAAAATTTTGAAAAGGGGTTTGGGTTCGTTAGTACAAAAACATGTATATATATATATATATATATACGAAGCATGAATTAGAATTTGAATGTAGCATAGTAGCATAAACACATTTGAACAACAAAAAACTTTAAAACAGCATAAACAATATAGTAGCAAACCACAGCGATCATTGGAACCCCTAGCGACTAGATCTCTTCCCTTTCATTTAAAAAATTCATAACTGTATCTTATTAGTTTATGCAGATCAACAGTAAGTTTTAATAAAAAATTCTTCTTTTCATAAATTTATTTACCAAACTCTTATTATGATTAACATAATCGATTGAATGTGGTTAAAGACTAATTAGATCTAGCTTGCAAAAGGTAAATCCCTTTGACCAGCTAAATATTCTTCAATCTCTTTGGGTACAATCTCCCAAGCACTGATCAACAACAGTAAACTGGAAAAAGACCATTCATGGAGGCCTCTGGATAACACAGTCTGACAGATTCAGTATTCTTTAATACAATTTATAATATACCTAGAGGAGAAATAATCAACCAAACAGTGATAGACAATGTGGTAAGTAGTTGCCCCACCTGACCATATTCATGTGACCATAACTTTCTTCTGCAGGGCAACATTTTGCAATAAAACATTGTTTATTGTTTAATGTTTGAAAAATTCATATTGCTACTCAAATAGGCCTTGAAATTCCTCGAAATTGGTCATGGTGGTCGCCACATGTTGAGCATCTTCTCTTGTGGGTGTCTCAAATTTAGTAGCATTTTGATTCAAATAGAAAGTGTTTTACAACTAGGGATTACTCAACACTAAAAAACTGTGGCATTTTAATGCCTACCAACCCAAACCCAAGATGTATCAACATAAATTAAATTAAAACATGCTGTAATGTGGAAAATTTATATGTGGTTCTCCTGGGTTTGAACCCTAGTCCGAAATTTTATATGTGGTTCTCTTGGGTTCGAACCAGATCGAACCAAGCCTCCAAAAATGAACCTAGGTCGAACCCAGGTCGAACCGAACTAGGAGGGGGGGGGGGAGAGGTACCCATGCAACTTAGGCTATATGTAATACTTTCAATGTCGTCCCTAGAGATAAGTACATGCTTCCATAATTTCTTTTCATATATCTAATTCTGAATTTCTACTCAGTTGAAGGTACCCAGCCTAGGATGATACATTCTCATTATTCTTAATATGGGTCCAGGCTTATACCGGCTAGCTGCATTTGTTTAGAGAACTTGTGAGACCCTTGTAACAAACCACTCTGAACATACTCTACAAACAAGGCATTCCATGAGACCACATATCTGAGACACTTTGCCAAACAACTATGCACCATGTACATTCTTCCATATTTATGTGGGCATTTTTTTGAAAAGACTAGAAACTTTAATTAAATATAAAACAACCCCTTGCCTACTAGTGCTCAAGTTTTATAGCTTGGGGAAAGAATAGGATGCCCAATCAAAGCATATTTGATACTGAACTGTTGTTTCGTATGTGAGTGCATGGGCCATTTGTTACCAAAACTATGCCCGTAAATTCCCGAATTTAATAAAGAGAAATTTATGTACAAGTTTTTCTCTTGAATGCTTTTTAACCATGACATTTGTCCAGTTTTTTCACGCCTATGCTTTTAGATGTATGCAGACTGTGAAGAATGATTGAGGCAGTTCGATGAACACTTAATTTTGAATTAAATCACTGTTGTAGCTAGACAATAAGTTGTCTAGATTGACCTCTATTTGTTGGAAATCCTATTAAAGAGGTTGAATGCATTTTGTCAAAAGAGTTAGGTTGTATTAAGTAGCAGCAGCCACAATCAATTCTTTTTTGTTATAATTAAAGAAAAGACCATAGTAAAAATATTGACATTGATTTGGTGTCAAGCTACATTCAAAATATTTGTGTTAGAAGGCCTTAGAAAATTAAATACAAATAACACTTTGGCTGCTTATGCTCAAATAGGAGCTTAGGGCGAGGGTATGTGAAAACGTCAAATACAATTGAAGGGGCTTAAGGGTAAGGAGGAAAAATATTTGTCTAACTACATTGTCAACAAGTAAAATATTTGTCTAACTACATTGCCAACAAGTTATGTATTATTATGGTAAAATACAATAATATGTTATAGATTATTACTTGACTGTTTTAAAGTTGTCCCCTAATATCAAAGACTAATTGCTTTCCTATGGGTTTTGTGTGAACCAAGATATATTGTGTTGAGAAACCATCCTAACCCTTGAGTCAATAAGGTGAAACTATGAGAGCCTGTGTGAAGGTGTCCTTTGAGAAACCTTGTAAGGAGAACTACATATAACTCTTGACCCATTTGAAAGTTGGAACATAGGTGTTCCTTGGGTGAAGGACATTCTTGTAACGTGAAGTTTGTAAGGCGGAATAACTCAAGGTATTGGGTATGCTATGAATTTATTTGACCTTTTTCTTATGTAGCTTCAAAGGAGATCAAATGTGTAATGTATTCTTAGGGAATAGTTAAGATTGATACCTTATATATAAGATGTGTTGTGCCTTTGATAATGAGTTAAATATAGTAAATGAGTTGACTACATTGCAATCGACATTTGCTAAAGGGTGCATTATGAGTCGATGCCATCTTGTGTTGGTTCTTTGTGTTTAATATGTTTGTGAAGCTCAACCCCTTATAGGAATTTGTGCACACTTCTGAATTAGTCAATTATGTTAGACTTATCCATGAATCTTGGTGTGAATGACCCCCACAACTATGATCCCCCAGAATATTTATGAAATGACATACAATCACTAAACCATGCTAATGTCTGATGTTTATGCTAGTGCAAGGAATTCAGTGACATTCACTTGGTTCATGGAGGTGAACTTGACAAGGGTACCTTGAATATGATATGGTAAGAGTTAGCATGTTGTCATTTGATTGTGCTAATGGTGGATGCCTATAGCTAATGTTGTTATAGAGGGGAATGATTACTAGGGCTTATTTAGATTTTGACATTGTAACAAGTTACCATGTGTGCATTGGTAATTGGAGCTAACAATTGTATTGGGAAGGTTCACTAGTAGTATAACCTCCGCCTATATATAAATGGTATTGTATTATTTGGGACATGTATAACTTTCACCTATCTTCATTTCTTTATGACAAATACAAATAGAAATAGCCACTCTTACTAAAAGCTTCATTATCTTTATAAATTTGTCATGCAAGTGCCGTGAGCCGAGTGTAGGTGCTAGGGCTGTGAACTTATAGAGTTCCATCGTGTTTTTTTGGGTTTTATCACTCTGCTAAAACATGTGCCATGAGCTGTGAGGAGGAGAGTAGGAGCCCCATCTGTGTATAGTTACTGCGAGTTGGGGTAGTCATGAGGGAGCCATGAATAGGGCCATTCACTCCCTTTCTTCCTAAGCTCCTCCCATCCAAGAACACCTTTGTTGTCTCCCTCTCCTTACTCCCCTTCAGTCATCTTCAAGACATCTGACATACCTATTTCCCCTATGAACCTTTGCATTTATAGATCTGGAAAACATTGACAGGGCATGTGAACTGTTTGACATAATGTTGAAGTAACCAGTAGTCTCCTGAAAGTCCAAGGACCTCGCCAACGGTCTGCTATTACACTTGAATTGTTTGACATAATAACTCTGCTGAAGGAATAGATCAAACTGCGTGGACTAGTGAATTGCTTGACAGAATACCTCTGTTGAAGGGCTCAATCAAATGCTTGGAGTGGCATGTGATATTTGAGCAGTTATCTCAGGGCCTGCAATGGTTATTAGTGGGAAATTTACAATGAGCTGAGACGTCTCACACTAACCATTTGAAAGAATGAATCCTCCTGATTCAGTCAGTTTTCAGCAGATTATCGACCGGTTAGAAGTAGTAGAAACTAAAAACAGAGATATGACAGATACCATTAGCTCTCTTTCCAACCTCTCTCACCTGATAATCAAGTGGGGGCTTGCGCTTGAATCTAAGGCCAATAGTTTAGAGAAATTGGAAGATGACAATAGAATCCTCAAACAGAGAACGAATGTTCTATAGACAGAGAACTTATAGCTCCAAACTAAAATCATTTAGTATGCTACCTCTATTTTGAATTACACTTGAAGCAACACCTTGATGAGATCCCCATCCATGCTGTCTAGATCAAAGACATTAATGATATGCAAGATGAACTCCTTGACTGCCATAACATGTTGAAAAGTAACATTGGACAACTAGACAACTACAACAACTTCAACCTTCATTGAAGGGAGTTGAGGAACTTGTTCAGTCCAAGCTCTTGGATGAACAGGCACGATGGGCTAGGGAATTTAACCTTAAGGTTTGTGGCCTACCTATACCTTTATTTACCACTAGCTAGAGCTCTCTGAGATTCTCATCGATAGGGCATGGATAGCGTACAATTCCACACTTTTCATCAGAGTCCACAACACATCAGATAGGTTAGAGGTCCTAAGGGCCTGTAGAAAACTCTTCCTGTTGCCTTAAAAAATATACCTTGATGAAGATCTCACTAAAGAATAGGTTACTGAACTCAAACACACACAAACACTAGTTGCAGCAGACCGCCTTGAGGGTAAATGGGCTGTTATCTGTAACCTTAAGGCAATTGTCAGAAACAATCCTCCTCTTGGTTGGGTTTTTGGGTTAGCCCCCAAGACTAAATGATGATGGCAAGCTCAGGGAAGGAAGGAGTGCAGGGACTCCTTGATTGTCCACTCTTGGAATGGTAATGATACTCTCTGGTCTCTTGTTGGTTTTTCTATGGATGTCATTGGTACTGTGGATATTATTCTTGTTACAGAGACTCATGAGAATCCTACTCGTCCTGTTCTTGGGTTTCTTGGATTTCACTGGCTATCTACTTATCATGATGAGGTTAGGTCTTTTGGAGGTATTAGGGGATTTGGTGGGGTCATCTGTCTCGTCTATGACTTCCTTGTCAGTAGAATGACAATTATGCATTCCAACAACCTTGCCAGGGTCATGTGGGTCCGTATTAGAGGTATGTTGGTTAGAGATCTTTTCATTGCAGTTTGTTATTTCCCTCATTCTACTTCTTATGCTGTCCATGGTTCTAAGGGGGACCCTTATGGTGATCTCCATGCCTAGATTGACAGGTTCTCTGCCCTAGGGAATTTAATCATTTTAGGGGACTTCAACACTTGCACTAGGGATCTTCAGGCCCCTTTTCATGATCAACAAATAGACTCCATGTGCACTTCCAAGTTTGTTAGGGATGATCTTAATCTACAACATTCATTCGAGGACATTGAGGGCCCTTTGACACGGTATGGCCGACACCTTCTTTAGCTCTACGAATCTTTCTCTCTTGTGGTTCTTAATGGGCTCTCTTGCTTCCTTGATTCTGGCTGTTTCACGTGCTGGCCCCATTGTAGTGGGGCTAGTGTTGTTGACTACGTCCTTGTTTGTACCTCCTTCATCTCCTTCATTAGTCACTTCTCTGTTTCCCACCTTTCGTTGGCGGACCACTCCGTCCTTTGTCTCACCCTTCGTGCCCCTTTGCTCAACCCCCTTTCCTCTCCCACCATACACCCCCAGCCCCTCTGCCCTTTGAATCTGCCCTTGCCTACTTGCACCACCTTCTCCTTCATTGATGCCAATCCTAACCTCTTCCTCACCCACCTTTAATGCCTCCTTTTGGTTGCTTCCCTCACCGACCTGCCTTGTGCCTCTAGCATGTTTGACCTTATCTCCACAGTGATTTGTGAGTCGACCACCCTCTCCCTCCCTCACTCCTTTGTCACTCTCCCTACTCATCCCTCCCGCCCTAGTTCCTGTCCTCATAATCGATGGTTTGATGATGACTGCAAGTCCTTCCATCGCCTGCTTTGTTCCACACACACTGCTTTGGATCCCTCCTTTCCCCTGGTCAGGGTCTCTTACCATAGCTTTCTTCACTGGAAGAAGCGTCTCTTCTACCTTGAGCAATGCTGGCCTCTCAGTTCCTCCCTTCAGGTCTCTCCGAAACACTTTTGGCACACGTTCTTTCCTCGCCCTCTCACTCTTCCCGTAGACCTAGACTTTGGCTCCCTCCTTTCCCACATCATCACCCTTTACGACATCCCTAACCAACCCCCTCTTTGCATCACTCTCCCCCTTCATTGCCACATCTTTACAATCTCTACCATCTCCGAGGCTGTTATAACCATGAGTTGTAGTAAGGCTGCCGATGAGGAAGGTTTCTAGGCAGAGTTCTTCGAGATGGGGATCTCGGTCCTTGGATTATCTCTTTCTGTTCTTTTCAACAGAGTGGATTATTATTTTATTGACATCCAAGACGGTATCATTGTTTGTCCCTACTACTCTTCTTGCCGATGGCCACATTGCCTACACATCCAGCTAGGTTCTTTTAGAGCGAGTTCTCACCGGCTTTGTATTCAGACAAATCATCAGATCAATAGAGTTATGAGGATTTGTCAGTGTTGTAACGTGGATGTGGTCGAGAACGAGATACAATTTATATTCTATTGTCCCATATATTATGAGATTAGAGGCAGGTTCCATTTCTTATTGAGAGAGTGCAGGTCCTTAGTCCTTTTTCAAGTATGACGACTAGTTGTGCCTTGCTCTTTTTCTATAGGAGGCTCTTCGTCTTTGGGATTTCACCCTTCAGGAGCTATCCGCCACTAGGTCTGCATCTCTCCATCCGCTTATCACTTCCTTCTTCACCCTAGCTATCTCTCCTAGGGGAACCATGCGGCCTTGGTGCCCGTCCATGGTGCCCGTCCATGGATACTCACACCAAATCGAGGAGACCATGTAGAGACCACTTGTGCCAGTAGCAGCAACATACCTCCTCTACCAGGCGTCGAGCTCAGATTTCTTTGCAAACAACTAGCTATCCATTTGGTTTGAGCTACTTTTCCATGGTTATGAACCTATAGTTTTGCAATATTGTAACCCCCCTTTTGTTCTTATTCCTCTTTCTTTTCTTCTTGTTTTGCTTGTTTCTATTTTGTTTTGTTATACTTGGACATTGTTCGGTAGTTTGGTTGCCTTTTGGCCCCTGTTTGTATTCTCAGTGCCTTAGACCTGCTTGTGGTCTCGTGCTGGAGATTAGTAAATTATTTGCTCTTATCTTAAATTGTACCTTTTTCAATACTTTTTCCCAAATAGCACAACACATAACTTTTTTATATTTTTCCATGCAACATTATCATGCAAATATACATGTCTTCTCTTGACTATAGTATTTAACTATCACTTGATAGTGTTGTCTTACACAATTGTGGTGACTATATGTTCATAACAGCTACAACCATATATTGTCATCTATATTAGTGCTCAAACCCTTTGAGATTGGTGTTTGGTGTGCTTCTCCAACCACTCTATCTCATTTGTGTTGATAGGATAGACGATTCACTAGCCTCTTTGTGGCTTCCCAACTCTTAAAAATAACTCAAAAGAATTTTGGCAACATTGATGATTCCCGAGTATCTTGTACATGGATTCTAGATTCATGTTGAATAGTGCCTTGGAAACCTTTGATGTTTTCAATAGATGGTTTCATTCAAGCCTACTATCTTATCCCTAGGAGGTCTTAGATGGTTGAGCTTTGTTGTTCGGATCATCACATAATACAAACCACATATAAGTTGCATTTTGAAGGCATTTGAGCACACCATGACCTTTCCTTGAGATCCTAAGAATCTTTCATTTTTATGCAACATGTTGTACATCATTTGTACAATTTTGCAATGCAACCTAAACTGGTTATATGTTTCTTTATGCCAAAAGACACAAAATAATCTTTCAAATCCAACCAAACTATTCAAATTTTTGAAAAAAATCAGCTAGCTTTCTACCTTGAGGACTAGTGTAAGACTATAAAAATTGAAAGCTTATTATTTTCTTTTTGGCACCTAATACTTCTTTACTCATTTAAGCCTTAATGATTATAGCCTACGACTCCTCAAGGTCTACAAACAAAAAGTGGTGACCATGGAAGACCTTTTAAGAGTTCTTTAAAACAATTATTGACCAATAAGACACAAAAGTATCAACATGATTATTAAAGGAAGTGCTTTTGAATAAATAATACAACATGCATTTTTTCCCAAGGGGAAAACTAAAGATTTTGTTTGTTAAAGGATTTTTCACATTTTTTTTCGATTAGTAAACTCTGTAAAACTTATTCTTTTATCCATCAAAATTATACTCAAAAGACAATATTATTGTTGAGAGTAGATCATTATTATGGTCTGTGTATATTATAAATATATACAATTATATTTGGTTTTTGTTGAGAGTAAATATCTACAAGAAGCCATTAAGAAATAATATCACCTTTATATTAGTGATGATAAAGGGATTGCCATATATTTGGGTAAGTGCACCAAGATTGTGAGCAAAAAAGTGGACACCATTAAAGAAAGTCAAAAGTACACAAGATGATCATGGAATGTATACTTTTCATCAAATTTAAAGTGGGGCTTGGCTTGTTACCGAGCCAAGAAAATAATATTAAAAAATACTTTATAATAACACAATCATGTTTTTACTTACTAATAACACGATCACTTATTTACTTACTAATAACGCGATCACATATTTACTTACTAATAACACGATACCATTACGAAGAACTAAAAGCATTGCATCTAGTTCTCAATAACCCCATTGGGTTATGCAGAACCAAAAACAATGAGAAATTTTGAGAATGATATATAAAGGGGGAACGAGATGCAAGGGAGAGAGAAAGAGAGGAGAGAGGTTAGGATGGATAGAGGATAGAGAGTAGGGGATAGAAAGAGAGTGGGCTAGTATATGGAGAGAGAGAAAAGGGGATAGAATGGGATATATATATATATATATATATATATATATATATATATATATAGAGAGAGAGAGAGAGAGAGAGAGAGAGAGAGAGAGAGAGAGAGAGATGCAAGCCATAGTTGACTTCACTTTTCTAAAAATTCCTGAAGGGTGCTCCCCTTAATACCATAACACGTACAGAAACAAAGAAACAATATCAAATGCGAGAACAAAATATGGACTTCTTGTTATTGCTGCAAATGCAGAATTACAGAATTCACAAGTACAACATGCTAACCCACATGGGCGCCTTCATTATGGTAATATGCAAGAAAATGCTGCGAACTATCACTTAGAGTTGTTCTAGACAATGTTCCGACCTTTCTTAAATAGGCAATTTTATGCTGCTCGGGAAGGTTCTAGACATTCAAACTTAATACCCAGGGTCAACAGACCCTAACAATACACATAGAGTCGGCCAAATACATCTTTGACAATTATTTTAGAAATTTAGGGTAGCCCAACTTTGGAAGGCCATAACTCTCGAACCATTGCTCTGATTGACTATTATAACCACTATTTGAAAACACAAGCTCATGATCTACAGGCTTGGAATGACATAAGCAACTTTTCGTCAAGTTTTGGAACCTCATCTGGGCACTCTAAGGCCTCCAACGATGAGCCTAAAGATTTTTCTCCAAATTTTTCCATCGAAAATGTGCAATAACTTCTTCGATACTTAAGTTGGAGCAATGAGATTT
The DNA here is from genome assembly GCA_028749045.1 of Cupressus sempervirens. NCBI lineage: Eukaryota > Viridiplantae > Streptophyta > Pinopsida > Cupressales > Cupressaceae > Cupressus > Cupressus sempervirens. Next base: position 329,605,724 of record CM053786.1, read on the forward strand.
TTCTGATAGGCTTATAATTCTAAAATGAACCATCATGTAGAAAATGAGAACATTTTGAGCTCATATGAAAAACTTACTAAAAATAGAAAGTTCCCATAAATAGTAACTCCATATCTACTAGTCATTAAAATAGAAAAGATTGAAAACAAAAATATTTTGGGGTAATGCAAGATTGTTCTTATACCCAGGATGCTCTTGCATCACAAATATAACATAGTCGCGCTATTGCTAGTATGACAATTTAGTTTACTATGCATAATGCGATCACATTTTGTTAAACATAAAAACATGATCATATTTAGGCTTTGTAATAGTCTTGTTAAATGACCTAAAGGCTTGCATTGATGTCTTCCCTCCATTTTTGTTGTTTTAGACATTTTTTCATCTTCTAGGATCAATTCTTGACTTTGGCTTCATCAAGTTTGCAAATGGTGAAGTATCTATAAAATTACCACGATAGTGTCACACATTTTCTCACATTTCTAACTATATAATATTTTTAAATTTTTGGACAACATTAACATTCTAAAGTTGATTTTTCTATATTAGTGTCTTGATAGTCTTCTCAGACATATGCCTACCCTTGTTTTAATAAGTTTTGATCCACTAAACCAAATGGAAAATAAATTACATATAATTGTTGTACACTTGATTCTATACACTTTGAAAAAATGTTGATTTTAGATAATTTTGATGCAAGTTATGCCCAATGCATGAAGAGGTACCAAAATTTCAAGATGGGGTCACTTCAAAATATCATAGAAAAAAACTTACTCATTAGAAAATTATGAAAAAATACACTTCTTCTAGATCTCACTCTCAACTAATATCCTAGCAAAGGATTTTGCAAAATACTAAATATAACTATATGTTTTGTGGAGCGCACATAAATAACTATGTTGTATATTTTAGCAAAAAAAATAGGAACAATTTTCCTCGCGCATAGAGTTCGACCCTCTCAATCTTATCCATTTAACAAAAATCTTAATAGAATAGAAATTGGATCCAGAGTACTATAATTTTTGTATTTTACACTTTCTCATTTTGAGTACGTTGCCCTCAAATGACTCTTCTAAGATCAAACTTAAGTGTCCACTTATACCCCCCTTTTTGCACACCATCTTGGTGCACTTACCCATTTGTCACATTTCATTAAATTTTTTAAAGATGATTTGATAATAAGAGTTTTGAAAATTCAAAAACATTTCGTATGGTTAGATAGTTGTGTGACATATTTTGAATCATCGAGACCATTTTATTCCCTATATATAAAATTTAATTTATTATAGATTTAGATTTCCTTTGGCTATGGACATCAAAAGGGTGAGCATGATGATGAAGGAGCTTGCATCAAATATGTTCTATGAAAACATTAAATCAATTATCTTAAGAATCTAATAAATAATGCTTATGATGTTGTTCAATGGTGTAATAAATACTTCACAATTGAGATTAGCACACCTTCAAAGAGGAGCCCATATAAAAATAGTGTCCTTTGGGAGATATTAGGTATCTATTGTTTGATAATAGTTTGACTTGTTAAAACTATTATAATTAGTTTTGCAATTCCAAAATAATTATTATAATTTGTGCTTTGACATGTATACATAAAATTTCTAGGTGTGGATAGAAGAATAATGCAGGAACATGATCTTTGTATTGCGTTATGACTACAGATTGACAAAGACATACATTGTGCACTAGAGACCACTCTTTTTTTTGGCATGAATGTTATGGTGGAGAAAAAGATGTTTGATTTAGTTCAGGTTCAAAGACTATGAGAAAAAGAGTTGACAATGTTGATGTCTATGAATTAAATTTTTTGCCACTAGTTATTGACACATGAGATGAAGATAGAGAATTAAATTTAAAATTTACTCCTTTAATTTAAAATGATTATGGCCTTATTTTAGGATTGGTTCAAAAACTACATTTCTACTAAAGTTCTTAGTAAATTTCATTTTTTTGAGTTTTTTTAAAAGTTATTAATAACAAATCATTTTTAATTTAGTATTTTTTCATCAGTAAACACTTTTGATTGGAGCTATGAACTAGTGGGGTCTCAAATGGAGGACTCGATCCCATTTGATCATGACCTCCTTAAATCTCCCTCCACAACTACTATCCCTATTGAAATATCACTTTATTTCTCCACTTGTCGACTACATTCTTATGCCCCCCTTTTTGTGGTTATAACCTCATGTCTCCCATTAGCTATTGACATCCTCCTTATTTCTCCACTATCAACCATGTACCTTTCTTTAACATCTAGCACTACACTACCCAACATCAAGACAAGGCATCACACTTCAGGCAATGCAGACCAGCCACAAGCATCAACAATTGGATCGTTGACAAGATCCATTAACAAAATTGTGTCAACACAAACTTAATCTTTTGTTGGACACACAACCATTTATTGTCTGAGTGCATGGGGGGCATGTCTATCTTGGGAATTGCATATAACATAGGGAAGTTTGGTGAGATTTGACCTCATGGGCTACTATCTTAATAAGGTGCTTGACTTACCATTATGATGTGGGGTGAAACCTAATTTTTGTTTAGAGTTGGAGAAAGGTGTGAACCCCTTTCTCTAACTCTAATCACAAATCTAATTTTAACCCTAACCCTAATCCTACCCTTTCTCTAACTCTAATTGAAAATCTAATTTTAACCCTAACCCTAATCCTAATTTTAACCATAATTATAACCCTACCTATAACCCTAACTTCAACTCTAACTCTAACCCTTTTTCTCACTCTAATTCTTACTCTAGCTCTAACTCAAACCATAACTCTAATTCTAACCCTAACCCTAACTATATTTGTAACCTGAACCCTAATTCTTACCCTTGTCCTTACCCTAACCCTAACCCTAACTCTAATTCCAACCCTAACTATATTTGTAACCCAAATTCTAACCCTAACTCTAACCCTAACACTAACTAACTCTAATTCTAAACCTGACTCTAACTCTAACCCTAACAATAGCTGTAGTCCTAAAAATAGACCTAGCCCTAACCCTAACGCTAACTCTAACTATAACTCTAATCTTGATCCTACCTCTAGCTCTAATTCTAATCCTGACCCTAACCCTAACTCAAATTAAAACCCTAAGCCTAAGCCTAAGCCTAAGCCTAACCCTAATGCTAACCCTAATTTAAATCTTAATGCTAAACCTAATTCTAATTCTAGCCCTAACTCTAACCATAACTTTACTCTTGAATATAACATTTTACGTAACAATATCCTTAAAATAAAATTGAATTAAAGTGATGCAAAAAAACACCATATATAGAATTAAAAAAAAAAATGTTGAAGAATAATTTTATAGTAAGTTTATACTACTACAATTTTATAATAATTATATACAACTATATTTAAAAAGAAATAAATAAATCAACACAAACATTATCAAAAATAGAAAAACTAAAAAATACTTTTCCTGTTGCACTTCGACTGCCACTATATATATATGCACTCAAATAATAAATGGTTGTGTGTGCAACTAGCTTATATATATAACCTAGTTGCACACACAACCATTTATTATTTGAGTGCATGGTGGCCTATTTTTCTTGGGAATTGCATATAACATAGGGAAGTTTGGTGAGATTTGACCTCATAGGCTACCCTCCTAATAAAGTGCTTAACTTACCATTAGGATGTGGCGTGAACCCCAATTTTTGTTTAGATATTAAACATCATATTTTACGAAAAATTCTAAAAAAGTAATGAGGTGTTGTTTTTCATAGGTTTGGTTGCAATCCAAGAAACATATATAAAACAAGTCAAAAGTGTTCATAGTAGGATTCATCTGATTAAGTATTACAACATGCTTTATCAATATATACATACATACATATTCTAAACCATTAACATCCTTATTGGAGACTGGATATAGATGACCATGAGAAAATATCACATGTTATTGAAGGGGTGGTATGAAAAATGTGAATGACTATCATTATAGATATTAACTAGATATACTATAATAGAATATTATCTTTGGTGAATACTAGTTGTCTTCGGTCTATTAGATCACATAAGTGACTTGTAAATTTTTTAATTATAAGTTCAAATAACTTTCATTTAATGATATCTTAAATAATTTTAAATATTTAAATATTTTAGATTCCATGATCTTTACATTCTATTTTTCCTCATTTATTATGGTGAGATTATTTTCACAATAGTGCATAGTCAATTATTAAATTATTATTTCATTTTACCGTACTATAACATAAAACTAAATTCTATAGGTACTCTTTTTAACTCACAATCCAATATAAGATGTTTAGAATATGTTTCTTCGCTGAACCTTAAAAATAGAGCTACTAGATAGATTAGGTGTTTTCTAGAAATTTTATTTTATTTTTACTTTACACTTCTATAAATTGCATTAAATGTTAATTTAAAGGATTTTTAAAATAAAATAAAATTTGTGATCTATAACTTTCTAATTTAATTTAGATTCCAAATCCTGTCAAATTTTATTATGAAATGGTAATATATCTAATGGAAGTTCTTTTAAATTGCACATGCATAATTGGGAGCATTTTCAACTTTTTCCATAATCTTTTATAATGTTGAATACTTTTGAACTGATAGCATCTAAGAATTGTACTTTTCTGATTTAGATTGATATTGTTGATTTTAATTTAACTTCTTAGTTGATGTGATTTATAATGCACATGGATTTCACTTTTAAATTTATATGATTATTGAGTAATACACAATTATGATGTTGTATTATATGCTTCTTAAGTTATACTATATGGTTTGACATTAACTTAAAGCTCCTTTAAAAAAAGAGCCATAAAAACATTTTTTAAAATAGTTTTTTAGTATAAATTTGATAAATATAAATTAATTTGTTTGTTTGGCATTAAAATCAAGATTTCATAACTATTACACACTTATTCCATAAATAAACATGTATACAAATCTTCTAGGGAAAAAATGCTTCAATAAGTAGCATCTAAGAATTGCCCTTATCTAAATTTAGATGTTCATGGTTCACTTAAATTTGTAATATTAAATGGCAGTAAGGAATTGAGGAAGCCTTAAATATTTTTAGTCAAAGATGGTACACAAATTCTAACTCATGCCTCTCTATCCAGGATAGTGATTTGGAAAATCAAATAGGGAGTTTGCTAAGAGCTCATTAAATTACATGTATTGATTGAAAATTCCCATGTTCTCTGTGGAGAGGAAGCACGTGGAAGCTCCCCTTTTTAAGGGAATGACACCTTTGAAAAAGACTCAAAGGAATGGAAGCCTCTATCAAAGCATTGGAATTAGAAATAACTGAACCCCAATTGAGTGGTCGCGTTGCTCCCATGACCCGCTGGAAATTAGAAACATACAAAAATTGGATTGGAAAGAACAAATTTATCTCTTACAACTTTACTAACGATCATTCCATAGTCTAAAAAAAAATACAGTTCATAGGGAATCACACAACAACTAGATAATCAAATTCATTTAATTGAACCGCTAATCCATATATCAACATCCACATAGCATTTATTGGGAGAATATACAACTACACTTAAAAAATCACACATTAAGGGAGAAATTAAGCTTGGGAAAATTAAGTCAACTTTAACACTTTTGGTCTAGAAACCAAGCTACTATATGTGATGTTCAAGTTGTCTGAGAATACACATGTAGATGGCCATTTAAAAATATTAGATTAACGATATACAATTGGTATTGAATGAATAGAGAAAGCGATTAAAATGTATTATGAAGGATACCGTAAAATCATATCATGCACACAAAGGAATTTTATCAATCTAGTCATGTGCCACATAGGGAGGATGAGTTTCACTTTGGACAGCAAAAAAAAAGTACGAAATCACTACAAAAGGGTACTTGGACAATGTGCATGGTCGGTCTAGTTAAGAAAGATTTCCAATGCATTTCAATGTTGTCGAACCTTTGAAAAAGGATTGAGGATTGAGTTTTAAATAGAAAAGACATCCCACCAAGAGCATATTCAACAAGAGTTTTGATCGAGCTATAGTCCCTGCCTTTTGTTAAAAAGGGTGCTAGATTTATTTTATGGTTGGAAAAAAAAATGGACAAAGAAATATAGTGACAAGGTTTAGCTAGATATAATTATTCTTTTATCAATATATGAATAATTTAAACAAGTTTTTTTAGATTAAAAACTCAGTAGTATTATTTACAAAGTAGTATTATATTGAACATTTAATATTCATCAATTTTATTAATCTTAAGTTTCAAAAAGTTATATAGTTACTATTTCTTAAATTGTATTTAAATGGTGCATGTCTTTCACTTTGGATTATAGATTAATATGTTTATCCTTTGCTAAGCTCCTTTTGTGGGAATGTACTATTCAGTGTTCCCTTGGTAATGTGTTTCTATTTTAAAATAAAATTATTATTTTAATAAAATTCTAAGATCTATATATTTAATTAAATTTAACATAATTATGCTTTCCACAATTCATATGAATGTTCATGAATGTTTCTAAAAGTTGATTTTATAATTGCATTTTTCACCATCATACTACATGAAAATATTAAAAAATAAATTAATAAACTAATTTTTTATATCATGAAAAATTTAGGCTGAAAATTAAAGATTTTTGTTCGATTTAAATTTCCCTTTAATGCATAAAATTATATAGTAATATATAAATATGAAAAATGATAGAATTTTTTAAATTAAAAGATTGCATGTTTAAATATTTAATAGAATTAAAATATTTTAAATAATCATTAAAATGAAAATATTTTAAATATTTTATCATTAAAATATTCATTTTTAGTATATCTATAATAAATTTAATATAAATTATATTATATTTATATTATATAATATATAGAATATAAATTATTACTATTAATAGTATATTAGAACTAAGCTATTAGATTCATAAAATTTAGATATTTATAATATAATGTCTAAAATGAAACCTCTAAGCTAAGGCGTAGAGAAAGGCTTGCCAGCCATGCTCAAAATGCCTTTATGATATCTTGCATCTAAATTTATTATTAACTTAGCATTTAAGTTAAATTATTTTTCCTCTCTTGCATTTGATTAGCTATGCAAATGTTTTTGATCTGGTGACTTGCTGATTTGTTGCAATGGTTAATTGCTCTAACATTGCTCAGGGAGTGGGTGTATTATTTCTATAGGGGTAGATGGCATCAAATATTCTTCTAACACCAATGGAAACCAAAGCTCTGCTAATAAGCTTTGACAAGCATTAATTATGATCTTCTCTTATTATTTCTTTGCATTTTTTTAGTTCAAAAAATAGAGATTATACCCAAGAAATTGGTCCCTAGAGAATGAAAAATTAGGAATTTAGCTGTCATAATTGAATTAAAAATATATATATATGTAAATACCTTAGCTTTCAAAATTTTGTTTCTACTATCAAACTAATGCTGGGGGGTCTAATGAAAACATTAGTTCCATGCCTTATATAAGGCAGGGACTAATAAATAGAGATCCGATCAAAGCATAATATAACCATAGATATGAAAGAAATTACATGGAATAGTCAACAAACATAATATAAAGATTATAAATTTTAGTGGCAATTTAATATTGGTAAAATGAAAGATTGTACCATCAATTAAAGTCATCACATAGTATTAATAAAAGGAATTAATCTAAATAAAAAGGATATGAAATTGAAGAATAGAAGAATATAGAACAAAAATTATAGTATA